>JAZGTJ010011464.1:0-16886 GCA_036877575.1 Botia almorhae
GTGGAGAAAATAGATTTTCAGGCATCAGTAAGAGCGTAGGGGTTTCTTGGCTTTGCACTTTTGTGGGTATTTATGGCAAAAGCAATATCAAGGCTTCACTGAATGTAGGTTAACTTGCTTTAGCCAATCTGCTCGTCCTCTCTCACCCCATGTTTAATCTCCTGCACTCAGCCACAGTAAAGGGGGGGGGGGGCATGATACCATGATTTTCCAGCACTATTACAGCAATAATACAGTAAACACAACAGTGAAATAAATGCTCACAATCTAAAGAGTAACTTTGCCAGACAATCACATTAAGGACATTAAGGTTTACAGTCACTTTTTGAACAGTTACATTATACGAGTTGTCAGATTACCCACAACCCCCTTAGTGAGTCCACTCATCCATTGAATACCTAGTTTAACACATTTGCTATGTACCCCATGCATTGATCAGTCCCCATGTGAGTTAAACCAGAGTGTTCAGAACTCTCCACAGATCCTGCTGGATCTCAGTACTGTCCAGCTGTGCATTGATCAACTCCAGCAGGACACCAGTGGCCCCATCACACCCTCTTCATTGATCCAGAGCTTCTCCATCTATTCCCATCTGAGACCCTGGTCAAATGACCATTGATCCATGACCACTCCAGAGGAACCATTTCAATGCCCAAACTCAACACACCCCACCCCTTCCCATCCCAACACGCACCCAAAACAGACTCACCCCCTTCAGCCTATTCCATCCCCCACCTTCACAGCTGGTTGGTGACCCATGCAATCTGCACCCGTGATGGAGCAGGTGTAAAAACTGAAAGCCATGCTGAGGACACCTGCTTTACATTCCACAAAATACTTGCCAATCAAAGCCAGAGCATTTCCAAATACAGCCTTTCATTCCTGTGCACGAACCATCATAATATTCATTTCACAGTTTTTTTCACCATGCTGCTTTTGGCAGGCGCTTTAATTCATTTAATTCATGGCCTCTGTAGAGATATTCATGCTCTTAATTATGTTACAATAAGACTCAAGTTTATGTTTCCTTTGACAAACTGTGCCACTTATTTTCCAGGATGTACTATGGGGGTAAACATCTTGTGAATGTGATGTGAACGGTTACCAGTAGAAAGGACAGAGGCACACTGAAACAGCATCCCACACGTTCTGAAAATATCCAGCATCAACCAGCATATTCTTATATTCTCACAGTTCAGAAAATACTTCACTGGCAGAACTTACAGACAAAATGTTGTTACACTGAGGTTATTCTGTAGTCTCTTTTTAATGTAAATGCACAAAGTAGTATATTTTCTCCTGCCACACAATTTTTCAAAAGAACTTACTTGGACGTTTAATTGGACAATCCAATTTTGACTTTGTGATGCAGTCAGCATCCTTTTCTCATCTCAAACCTATCACACTCAGACAATTTTCACTACACACTTCGGCTTAGGTAAAACAGCTGTACCTGTTTGCCAGATGTACGTGGGTTTGTTGGCGACCGTTTGCGTTTGAACATCCCAAAGCCCGAAAAAGAGCAGAGCAACTCTAAAGAGGAAGGCAAAAGCCCCTGCTGGATTACACCCTCTTCCTGCTGCCCTGCTGGCCAGCCCCATGGCTTCAGCCCGGCCAGATAGATCCACACGGTTCAAGTCTTGCCAAACAGACCGCACAATACACACACACTCAACTGAAGATGTATGCACAGGAAGATGCGGCACAGGAGAAAGTGTGCCTGCTATTGTCCCTCTCACTCTTCTGCACGCGGTTTCTCCAGGAACAGATAATCCACTTGTTTCTCTCCTCCTCTGCTCTATTGTCCACCTCTTATTCTCTTTCTCTGTCTTTCTCGCCCTGTTCTCTGGGTCAGTAGAAAAGAATGAAGTCTGAGTAGAGAAGAAAAAATTAAAAAGCCAGAGGAACAATAGATCCCTCAGCTCAGCGTGCTGCTTGTGCGGCTACTGCGTCCTGCCTCAGCCTGGCTTATACAGCACCTCCCATTCCACCCCCTCCTGTCCCTCTCTCTCTCTCGCTTGCTCGCTCCCTTACACACACACACACACACACACACACACAGACTCTCTCTCCTTTACAGCTTCAGCATCTACCTGCAATCACTCTCAGTTATCACTTTGCCCTGCTATCAAGGGCTGCACTATTCTTCATGTAATAGGGGAATTGGGACAGGTGCCGGGTTCGAGGTACGAAGTGTGTGCATCAATATGTGTGAGCGTGTGTGTTTGTGCTGATTTGGGATTGGCTGAGAGATGCAAAGATGCTGGAGTTGTCTGCACCAGCTGGGACTGAAAGCTATAAAGAGATGCAGAGGAAAGATATGTCAGTGTGTGTGTGTGTGTGTGTGTGATTGGGGGTGGTGGGATGGGTGTTCGAACCTTAACTGACAGTGGGGAGAGAGAACCGCAAAAAAACAAGCGAACGAGAGAAGTAAAAACCCTCATGAATAATTAATGTGAGCTTACATTGACCTTGTATGATTTTTAAGCCATAGAAGAGGTAGTGTGTTATGAGTGTTATGAGAAACTGCCTCCACAGTCATTAAGGAAACAGCCTGGGGAATCACACTTCTCCTCAGAAAATGTATGGAAAATGAGAAAAATACTACAATACACATGACTGTACTAGGATAAAGAGACATAAAGAGAGATTTTGAAAGATAATGAAAGCCTGAAAGGCTATACATATAAACTTCTCACCCTTTCTCACAGTTCCTAATGTCTAATATGCACCACCTCCTTATATTATCTGTGTTTAAGTCCAGATAATGTCCACTGGAGTCATTTCACAGTGATTAAGATAATGAAGGACAATGCTCACCCCCTGCTAACCACCAACAGAGAGCAAACCATGAAACAAATTAGGCAAGCTTTAACATTAACAGACAGCAAGCACTCTGACTGGCCCCTGCCCAACATACACGCACGCGCACACATGCACGCACACACAGTCCATATAACCCGTCATAAGGCCAAAATGAAACCCTGCATTAAAGTACAGGGCTTTATCTTTCTTAAAGCATTACAATACATCAAAATAGCTGTGCAGGAATAAAAGCATGACTTTCTACACTGAATAACTAGCCCTTAATATAAAATGACCCTTCTCTCAAATAATGTAACCAATTGTATTCTTTATTGATGTAACTAAAATAAAAATTTAATTATGCCTTTTAAATGGAGGTTTAATGGTTAGTGTTTTCTATTCTATGCATGCTGTAACTGTTTAGGGTCAATTTGACAACAGAGATCATATGACACTCATCCTCACAAGCCAGATTCACATGAGACATAGTAAATGCCAAGACAGAGAGAGAAAGCCAACTGTGATTAGTGACAATCAGATGGGTGGGATTACAGACTCGGATGCCCTCCTTAAAGAGTCACAACAGACAGCGCTTAACTCTGTGATAAAGCCGGGCTGTCTCAACCATAGACACAAATACACGTGCAAACAAGCTCCCACACATCTAAGACACAGCATGGGAGACACTGATATCCACTGCTGTACCTTAATACTGCAGCTCAGTTAAAGGGGGGTATGGGTGGTGGGCAGGAACAGATTGAGATGAACAAAGCAAAGCTTTGGAGGGCAAAAGAGCGCAGCAGTAACATGAAAAGAAGAGAAACAGGCCAGGACAGATGGGCCGAAGAAACAGAATGAAATTGAGAATGAAAAGTGTGTAGGAGAAACAGTGTTTTCTCTCTTCTTTTGTAGAGACAAAGCTTTATAATGAGAAAAGATGTGAGGCGCATTGAGCATGATGAATGACAGTACAAGCATATGGTCTGCCATAGCAGCTCCCTCTGATCATGCACGATTACTGCGCGCTGGCGCGTGTGCACGTCTTGTAGAAGATAATGCGCAAGGAGGCAGCACAAACATTCATTGCGCTGTCACACTTTAACACTACCGGCCACATGCAATTAAGCAAACAAAAGCAAAGTGCGCTATCATGAAACAGGTGCTTATGCTTTTACTAACGCAACATGCTTACAGTGTGCGAAAATTGCATGTAACAATTACCCCACCTCAGCTCAATTACACGCCACGTGGAAATGCTGTACATAAAACAATTAACACTGCATTAAAACATCATTACAAAACTCTTGATTATGATTGGATGAACAATAATTTGATGCAGTCGTAAAAAAGCACACCTGTTAACGAAATGTTTCGTACTAATGCGCCACATTGCTGCATTGTTTAGCTACCATAAATAACCTACAGTTCAGCTTATGAACTAAATTACCTGATGAAAGACTTTATAAATTCTAAATATTAATATTAAGAAACAAACTGATGTATTAAATGCAATAAAATACAGAGCTGTCAATACAATAATTTTTGTACACTAGTGCTATAGAACATCACTTATTTCAGTGTGGTGAATCATGACAACTTAATTAAAATTGCGTACAAATCTTCACTCCTTGATTTAGTCCTTCAGACTTCAATAATCTGAAGCACAAAGTGAAACAAAAACAATAAAATATAGCTGAGAGATCCCAAGTGTACAACACTTGTTAAAATCTACTCAAAAATCTTAAACCCATAATTCACAGTTTGTAAGTTCCCTGAAGCAATGGAGTAATGGAGCGATAGCTCTTTGCACACCTGCCAGCTTTGCCTTGGGCAGCGGTGAGCATGCAGTCATGTGGATGAACGGGGAGGAATAATCGACAGTTCTAGTCGGCGGTGAAGCCTCATTAAGACAGAGAACAAAAAGAGTGACTGCACACTAGTCGGCTGTGAAGTGTCTCCCACAGGACTCCAGTGGCCGTGTCTTTTCTCCAGGAAGTGAACAGACAGACAGTGATTTCTGCATTATCTGCAACTCCACCACCGCCACCAACTTGCGCTCATACCGTACTCTAATGAAATGACAACTTCATTTTATGTGCTATGATTGTATGCAATAAATGCTCCTGCTGGGTAATTTCACCATGATCTTTCATCTGCAAACCATTGTTTAGTCACAGATCTTCAAATGGGGCAGGTCATCATAAAACATATGACCACTCAGGTATGACCAGTAAATAGGCCTGACAAAAGCAATATTCCTCACTCAGAGTGGAATGCATTGTGTGGAAGAGGGTAGCTGCAATAAACAAAGCACCGTTCAGACTACTGCCTTTAGACAGCACATTCCTAATGGATGCATTTGCTCGGCATGGTTATTTTAATGACCACTAGGTAAGGGTCAACATGTGCATAAGCATCATTTAGGACGCTTATGCACCTAAATGATGTTTAGGTCATTTTAGCACAACGTTGAGAGAGAATCTGGCCCATTACGAACAGAAATTATTGGAGACATACTGGGACTGTATTGAGCAATAGTACCAGTAAGTGTAACAGTGTATATACAATAATCGTAAAAAATTTAGGATCACTTGCCAAAAATGTTTCTTATGATCTTGAAGGTGTTTTAATGTTTAAAATTACTTTTGTAGACAAAAATATAATTGTGCCAACATAAAACTAAAAACTAAATTTTTATTTAAAAGAATTTTTAAATGGATTACTTGGACCAAATAATGAATAAAAACAGCCAAGAAGAGTTTCGCATAGATTAAATTCCTTCAATACAGTTTTAAAGTTTTCACGTGGAGACCTCACACAGCTCACAGAGCTGGATGATAAAATGCCAAGTGTACGATTTTGCAAATCCTACGCAACGGGTGACTACATTGAAGATGCTTAAACATAATAGAGTTAATTTATTTTGAATGACCTTAGTCACAACATAATTCGCACAGTTACTCAATTGTTATTCTGTAGTTTTGATGGGTTTGTTATTATTTTAAATTGTGGAAAAGATATAAATAAAGAATGAGTAAGTGATCCTAAACTTTTGACTGGTAGTATATGAATCATGTATGAGTAGGTATATGAATTTGTGGAGGGAGATATGCAGTAATTTTGGCTTGAAATCTGCCATATTCATATCTAAGTGGGGCAGACAGACTTGGCACATGCACGGCCGCCGTATCCAGTGTTTTTGTTTTGGAGAAAGAGCTAAACGTATGACTCATTTTTCAAACCTTCCAGAACAGCTGGAGGGGGGCAGAGGGTGGGGGACCAACCAGTGAAGTGGGAGGGGCATGCCTAGCCGAGCTGATCCAATTTAAATATGCAAATGTCATCTAAGTTGAAAGAGGAAATAAGAAGACGATTGAAGAACAAAAAGGAGAACAAAAAAGAACAATGCCTTCCGCAATTAAACGTTTAGCATTGTATAGCCCTTAATTAAAAGAATGATTACACGCAAAGAAAAAGGTGTGATGAGCAATAAACTGGCCATTATACAACAAATAAGAGAGGATCCCTTTTAATTCTCTTTTCCAATCATCTGTCTCTATTTAAGCTGCCAAAACAATTTGTGATATACAAAAGCTGTCATTAGAAAAGCATAGCTTAAAAAAATTCTTGGTTGCTTTCCCTCCAAATGTGTTGCAACTTAAGAAAATTTCTAGTGAAGGTTGGTTCAATGCCCCACCAAATGGCAACACTACCAACATTTAAAGTTGGATTTTGAATGTAGGAAACCTGGCTGTCATTGTCATAATGGCCAGTTATTTACTGTTTGATGCCACAAAACACCTAACAACCAATGGTATTTGGTATATGTTGATGTTTAATGGAACAGTGTGAACTAGCTTTAAAATGTTTTGATTTATACTTTTTTTAAACCATTTACTAAATATTTTAAGACAGATTAACGTAATTGATGTAAATTTCATTATGTTAATTTAGCATACCACAAGACTATTAAATCTGAGATCCATGAATCACACAAATGTGAACAGATCATCAGTTTTTATGTCAAGACCTGTCAGGTCAGAAGTAATGCGTCCCAATCCATAAGCTTTAAATAGATTGTTCTGAGCACTTCCCTGATAACAGACCTAAAATTTGCCATAAATGCTAATCCAAGCAGCTCATATCTGTCAAAACAAATCAAGCCTGAAATGAGTTCAGTGAGGCGAACTCCTGGTTTCCTCAGAACCAGCGTCGAGCAGAGCCCACCACGCTTCCACTGTCTTCTGCTTCACAGCATACAACCAGACTGGGAACAAAAGAGCCCCCTCCAAAATCCCACTTTGCTTCGAAAGGAAATTGGGGTGGGTGGGGAGGTGAAGAAGCATAGCCATCAGACAGCTTTTCGCGTGCTCCTCTTTGAGAGCATAGAGCTGGTCCTCAGGGGAAGTGCAACAGAACAAATAAAGGGCTGACTGCTTTAAGCGGTTCACTCCAGCGAGGGCCAATGTGCATTTGAATGAAATATTCGTCCTACCAACAGACAACATTCTCCACAGAGATTCTTTTTGCTTTTATCGGGTCATTGGGTGCAAAAGTAATTATCTGCAACATCCCAGGTTGATTTCAACTGAGTTTCCTGCTCAAATCGGATGGATATTTAAATGACAGAAAGTAGGGTCAGATAATGACCAGCCTGGGACTTGAAAAAGTGTAAAAATGTGACTCCAGATGTTTTTAACTTATCCTTTAAACAAGCCAGGCTGATACCCTCTTGAAGCGACTATGTGTGTGTGCTCAATTGATTTGCTCTTTAATGACCTTGTCTACATGATGTAGTGCTGCAGCATGACTCAGTCTGGATCTAGTAAAAAGGGGGTGGCAGGTGTCTGGGCTGATGGCTGGGATTCAATCATCTATGCAGTGGGAGGGGGAGGGTCACAGGTAATGTCCCCAAAGTGGAGGTATGGGGTCTGAACTGTCAGGATGGGACAGGGACACTGTCACAGGAGACAGAACATCTGGTGTGGTTTTTCTCCAGTAACCTGCTTTAGATAATCTGCCACCTCATATAAAGGTGACTTACTATAAAAGGGGCGTGTCTTGACAGCAAAAATTGCCCCACTCAGAGCATTATTTATCACTTAATATAACTGCAAATTGAATAATCTTTTATGGAGGTCATCCATGACCAATTATAGAGGGGTAATCAATACAGTATGTTCTAGACTAGTAACTTCAAGAATGAATAATGCATCATTATGACATATAGGTATAGAGAGAGGCTTGTTTTTTACTTTATGTAGTCACATACTCAGTAATCTTGAAAAATCGTATTTTCTATTGAACATATCCACCATTATTGGCCAGGAAAAAAACGTATGGTTTACAGTGCGTTTAGACACAAACTCTTTCTGCTGTCACACTAAAATCTGCCCTAATGCATGAAACTGCAGTAACACATATGAAGATATTGAAGCCTGGAGGACAGAATTTAAAGAATAGTTCTTATGAATGGTAAGGTTTATTCAAGATTTTGACTCACTAAAGTCAGCAAGCAGCACACATTGCTGGAGCCTTATAGGTTTTTTGATGGAATAAAATCTGTCTGTATAAATGACTCCTGTGTTTTAATGCGTCTCTGTGATGCACTGCACATTCTATTGGTAAGGTCAGTGATTCAGATGCAGAGTAACTGTACCATACAGCAGTAAAGACATCAGTGACAATAGCCATTCTACTGGTCCTACAGAAGTGCTTTAATAATGCAGTGTGTGTTCACTGAATGAGGTGAGTCATTCAGGTAGAGACACACATTCATCTCTGTCATCTCAAACACGCATATGTTTGTGACAGTGGACTGATGCTGCCCATAGTAAGCTGGAAAGCTCCAGGCAACGGTGACAAGCCTTTCATAGCAGCAGGGAAAACTGTGCAAGGTCTTATGTGAAACAACACAGGATGTAATGCTCCTCTCAGTGACACACTGTTACTTCCAGTTCCTTTCTATTATCTGAATCAGTGGTTCTCCATTCCGTTCCTGGGATTCCACACGGCACTGCACATTTTGTATGTCTCCTTTATCTGCCACACTCGGTTCAGTTCATGGATCTCTGCAAATGACCTAATGATTTGTCTGAGACGTTTTAAATAAGGTAGACATTGAAATGTACAGTGCTGTAGGTCACAAGGACCGGAATTGAGAATCTCTTATCTGTCTCCATATCGCTTAAACACATACACAGTATAAAACTAAATTAATGAATGTTTGAATGGTATAATGGTTGAATTACAGGTTTTGTTAAACCCCTAAACCCCAAGTATGAGCAACAGTAATATTGATGTTTGTCTTAGCAAGCGCCACTAATTCGTGTTTTAGATCAACATTTGCATTTGCTGCAGAGTTAACAATAATATGCGCTACGGATGACAATACAGACACTGGTGTGATCAGCTGTCTTTATTTAAATATATGCACCAGGAGGTCTTCAATTGCATTCTTATCTCATGTCTCCACATGCTGGCCTTTGATTGATTGATTCTTAATTTCATATGCAGTGAAATGAAAAAGTGGCCTAGTGGAACCTTCGACCCTGGAAAAATGAGTCTCTCCATGCCTCAATGCTCCAACACAGACCACTTGCTGCTAATTCAATTCCCTCCCATCAAATTAATATTATTAGCAGGAGGTTTGGCAACTAAACACCACAGTCAGCATTCGGTCAGTCAATCCCCTGTGGAATTCACTGGACGTTGATTTACACCCACTGCTTTGCACCAGAGGCACAATTCAACAGCTGTGAAATCTTCCCTTTCAACAGCAATCACAGAGAGTTTATTGATTACTGATATGAGTCGATCGAAGAGAGTGGAAGAGCTCAGAGCTGCTGGTGAGAGATGGCCTTTAGAGACTGAGCTAAAGATTGTTAGCTCTGTTTCTGGTTTATGATATTTAAGACAGCGCTGAGGTTAGCAATTAATCAGACATACCTTTAAAGTAACAATTCTGGAGGAATTGTATAAAGTAAAAGAAATATTCTGTAGTTTCCTCACCATTATCAACATTCCTAACCTGTGTGACATTAAAACAAAATAAGAAATTATGGTTGCACTTTTACACACAGTTAAAATAAAGAAAGCCTTCTAGCTTTAAAAAATGCAGAAGCACAATTGAAGTAAACCTGATCTTTACAATGTGCGAGTCATGAACAAATCATAGAGACACTAAAAAGATCATATTTAAAAGAATTCATTAAGGTTCATCTCCATAAACTAGATTTTCTGTACGTTTTGATTTTGATCCGTTTCTTACACAACGCTTTACAGTCATACAGACTACATATAAAATACATTTATGGTACTGCTGCATCCTGTTTGAAATTCGAACGCCTCGGTCCATAATCAGCATGATCTTAAGAATTTCTGTGTTCTGCAGATGAAAGAAAGTCCTACAACTCGGGAACGCCATGAGGGTGAGCAAATTTTAATTTCTGCGTGATCTACAGTACACCTATCGAGTCCTGGCTATTATTGAATGTATCCTTAGTACATATTCTGCACTGAGTTCACAACTTTTGCTTATTAGCATGCGAGGGTTCTAACTCTTAAAGTGCTGTGTTTCCTAGCAACAAATTTCTGGTTCACCCGACTCAAGTCAACTGCAAGCCAGCGTGGCCGCTGACTATGACCCGTCTTCTCAACACAAAACTATGTTTGCTGATTGTTATCCAAGTTTTTTCCATTTAATCTCCCTTCGTATATTTTTACAAGAAAAACATATTTATTCTACATCAAACCGGGTCACGAATAAAACCGCATGCGTGATAAGCCCTGAAAGGTTTGATAAAAATAAAAATGAGGAACACTGTTACATTGATCGCCACACAGCATGCAAGCAGGCTGCCAGAAAGCAGAAGCCAGTTTAAAAATGTAATCCTAATTAGCAATTTTGTTTGTAATCAAGAAATCAAATGCAGTTGCATAAAAATGCAACCGTGCTCAGAAAATGCACATAACATCTCAAGAACGCATTTCCCCATTATAAGAGAATAAACACTGTTTTAAATCAAAGCATAAGTAATGTACCGGTCTCCATCTTCCTCACTCTATAAAACACGCTGCTTCCCCTTCCCCCATTTTCGCACCCCCTCATGTCTGCCAATGAGAGTGCATTGGCTGTATTTTCTCCTGGAGACAGTGGGCTTCATGTCTGGGGTGTCTCCCCTCCTTCTCCTCAGTAGCGGAGTTCAACACCAATCAGACGCCAGGCCGCGATGATTCCGCATCGCAGACTTTCTCGTTTGGCAAAGTGCAATATGGGGATTTTCTGGCTTGTTATCCTGCAGGCATGAAGGGTGCCATGTGATGCCATTCAAAGTCTAAGACAATGGAGATTACACCCCGACACGGGCGCATTAAATAGACTTGGGCCGGGTTGGGGGTGGCTGCTGAGCTACAATCTATAGAGAATTTTACTGCATTAGACAGATATGAAAGATTTATTGCAGCTCAACTTTATATTTATATTTTCCACACAAATCCACCAAGGCTAACCTGCACTTGATTTCAGAGGCATACTGCAAATGCACTGTGTAATCACATTCACACACACACTTAAGAGTTCTTTTCAGCACAATGTTCCTTCACAACTTGCTTGAACTTTCTATGCACATTTCTTTAAAACCTCTATTTGGCTCGATATTGCTCTATTTCTCTACCATATATTCTGTTTTAAACAGAAAACTACAGTCTGTGCTCAAGGTGAATGTGATCAGTAGCACAGCTCTCCAGGTCATATTACACTGCATGTTACTCATAATGCAAGACGTCTCTGAATCTAAATGATTTGGAATTAGCTAAATATTATCACTGTGCTGTCAACTGGTGATTCCTTTAGAAGTTCCCTGAGAACACAAATCCGTTTAATTCTAAAACTGCTTAAAAAATTGACATAAATCCAAAATTCATATGAATATATTGTTGTATACCAAAAATATTAAAGATTTCAAATGCCAGAAAAAAATAACAAAACATACATCACTCTCACTCTAAAAACAACAAAAAAGAGAACAACTGGTAAAGTGAAATGGATATTAATGCAATTAACATTCCACTCTTATTCTAAAAGTCATGTTCACAAATAGGTGGAGCGCTCAGTTTTACATTCTTCTCAACCCTCTTTAATTTCTTCAATCCTTCAGTTCAACTCCTCTCCTGCTGCTTCCTCATGCAGTTAAAAAACATGCATTAACTCCTGCTTCTAAACTTTAAGCCTGATCTCTGAATGTCAGACCTGATCTTAGTTCATACACACCAATGCCCCAGATTCAGTCTTAAACAGAGAAAACAAGCTGCAATTTTTTTCAATTTAATTTTACATCAAATTCATCTTCAGCCTCTTTAAGGTGATTAAAAGGATGAGACTGGACCAGACCGGTCCTTTCTTTGTGGAAGTGCAGCCTAATTTACAACAGAGCAGTTCATAAGAACTACAAGTTTAGAACAACATAAGGGTGAGTAAACAACGGCAGAATGTTTAATTTTGGACAACTGTCCCTTTAAGAGACAGATTTCCTTCTCAATGTACAATGAGAGGAGAAAACAGAAGGTTTCTGGCAGCAAGCTGAAGATCACTAAGGTTAATAGGAGCCAATTGTATCTCTTTCTCTGCAAACACAGGTAATTGATGTGCTGAGACATTGGATTAGAACACACTCTGAACAGCTCATTCACTTTGACTGGAGGAGAACCACCATGTGAGGGACAGAGAGAAAAATGCAACTGGATGAAGCTGCACACTGCTAAAGCAAGTGATGATTGAATTTAAACCGACGCAGGACTTGTACTTGTAATCTATAATGGCATGCAACTTCAGAAACTTCAGTTATACTCAGTGTTCGTGTTTACTGTTACCCTGCATGCTGCTTCCTGTTGATGTAACATTTATGATCTGCACCAAACCATGGTATCCTGAAATGTGGGTCATGCTGCTACCCATGTTCTGCATAGCAACCAATGAGCAACGCTGGTTAAGGACCAGCCTCTGCACACACACACACACACATTGACATATGTGGTTTATGAGGACTCTCCACAGACATAATGGTTTTCACTATACACATGTCCTATTAAACAACATATTCAAATCCAAAAGCCTGCTTTATGCTAATATGATGGAGTGAGCCAAAAAGATACAAGGTCAACACATTTTTAAGCATGCAGAGTATCTAATGTGTATATACCTGCAGCTGAAGAGCTTTAATTATCCGATGTTAGTGTGAAAACACAAGTGTGGTCACTAATACTGTCATAAACACTCATACCGTGCTTTTGTTTTGCATATGGTGACATGTTTCAGGGGTAAAGAGTGACACCCATTTAAATAATTTAGCCCAACAAACGTGCATGGATTGTACGGATACAGAGAAAGTGAAAAAGCTTTGAGAAGAGGAAATCCTATCTAGCTAGTCTAGTGCACAATATTTTTAAATAAGTGATTCAAATGATTACATATGACCAGGCAGATTGGGGATGCGGTATTTAGTATAGGAATTGATCTGTTACTGGCCCAAAAGCTGGATTGGGTATAATCAAAAACAAAATAAAAATCTAAACCACTATGATGTAAAAGCATTAAGCAACATGCTTTAAAGAGAGATGTGTCACAGTGCTGCACAGTTATAGTATATAGTTTAGTACTATACTATATACATAGTATACAGTTTTTATGATAAAGCTCATTTTCAACTTAAATTAGATTTGTGGTACACATCATTTCAACTTGCTTTTGCCGGAAGACTTTGCTGAGTGGTCCATGTGCAATTAAAACTGACATTTTTTTATGGTCAAAATAAACACTTACCAGAAACAGGAGCAATTTAATGATAAAAGCATATAAAAAGTGATGTTAGCTGCGTTTCACAGTCAGCATATAATTTTCGGCACTGTTAAAATCGTAGTTTAGATGTTTTAAAGAGGGAAAAAATGTATCCGAGTAGAACTGGTATCGGCAGATATTTAGGGTTGCAGTATCACTATTGGTATAAGACATAAAAAAGCATCGTGCCTTCTCTACATCAGATGGATCCTAACTGCCTGCAAGGTAGCAGAAATGATTTGCCATATTGCATAAACAGACTTAAACTGGAAGCCAGCCGCACAAACAAATTCTACCCACTAAATAATTCACAGATCATTTCACATAAACATCCAATTATATGAAATGTCAGAAACACACAACGCTTAGAATCTCAATGTGATTCTATCGCTGACGGTCAAATGACATCAGTGATGCAGTTGACTTGTTGAATTAGCATTTCTCTATATACACTCAATTAACTACTGCATGTTTGTTCCAGATTACACGATCCAGCTCATATTTAATTTATGACTCAGCAAGATGCTGAAAAATTATAGACCTGCTCGACCCAATATTCTCACCCCAGATGCAGACAGCCCGTTCAGTATGAGCGGGTTCTCGTTTGCACCAAAGCGTGCTATTAAGAATTCACTGTAAAACATCTATTCATTCAATTCATGCGATCTGAGTATGATAATTATTTGGGAAAACACAGAGATGCTACATCTTGACTGTAAACACTAATTTTGGCTCTTATGAATACTGAGACAGGGATAAACACAGGGCTTGTTCCTCTTTACGCCTTCAGCTGCTGAAATGCTGGGAAATGGAATATTAGACTGTAGAATGAAGCACATATCCATACTGTTTTCATCATCTCTATCTGGCTTTTTCATAACAGGTCCTGGGTCAGATTTAAGCACAATTTGCATTTCCATGGAAACTGTAAGCACAATATAAGCTGTTTTTGGTTTTCTAACAAAGTCACTTGGTTATATATATGTAATGTAATAGAGCTTAAGTGTTAGAAGGACATGCATGCTTTTTACTCTTTTCATTTAGAACATTTAAATTTTTAAAAAGCACTTGGTCAATACTCAGTATGGGGTTGATTCCTTTCATGAGTTTCACCAAACAGCATGTAAAAAACAACACTTTATAAAGAACTTAATAAGCACTGACCTCATTGTACATCTCACCCCAGATAAATGTTTAACTGTTTAGAGGTGGTCCTTTTATTGACATCTTTCATGGACTTCTCAGTTATGCCTCATTTAGGTATTATATGTCTCTGATGTTTCCACCAAAGAGTTGCAATGAGTGTATGAGACATACAGTACAATCACAACAGTGAGAACGCTGGGGTCTTTTCTCAGGAGAAAAATCTGAGAAGCAAGAGACTTAAGCAAAAGTAATTTGCTCTCTATTTAATCCTATTGCTGTCTAGGAGAAAAAATAAAAAAATAATATCGATATTTCTTTTCTTTGGGACTTACTAGTCTAGAACTAGACCAGCTTATGAAGCATAAAACGTAAAAAAAGGGATCATGGTTCTAACTCTAATTCCTAAACCACAAAAATCCCCAGCATTAACAGACAGTAACTCTTCCCAAGTCCAAAGAGCAATACAGCTCTTTAGAGGCAGTTGTGTGGGGTGACATCACAGGTCATCGCTAAAAAGAAAATTATAATGCTCTTCAGCCCTGAGTCTGCACTCCGCCACTAATGCAACCCTTAATGTGCTCTATCAAAAAACACTCTGCACAGCAAATGTGAAGTAAATTAAATTATCATCAGGACTTCCTATCACCATAAAGACATCATTTCTCATTTCAATTGATCAGACAGCTGTCTGCACACGCAGCAATTATAACGATTGTCACAGTTTCCGGTTCCAATAAATTTGCTTTATAGAAACCACTCTGAAATTTAGTTCTGCATTCCCTTGCAAAGTGTCAATCACAAAGCGAGTGATGGAGAGAATGAGGACGGACGCTCTTGTCAAGCTCTTTCACTGGAAACAAATAGGCGTAGAATTCAATAGACTTCATGAGAGAACAGAGTGGCAATCAAAGTATTTGATTACAGGCAACATAAAGCAATTACTATGAATGTCAAAACACTGCGAAAACCAACTGCTAACCAGACACGTATAACTTAAATGTAAAGTTTTATTTGTAGTAGGAAATGCATACAAGCAACATTTCATACTTTCATACAGTCCTACTACTGTGGGAATCATTTAGGAAGGCCATGAAAGGTTCCTAAAAGCAAGGCTATCACTCATAAGATGCTCTCTCTTTTTCTCTCTCTCTCTCCTACACAATTGCAGTAATTAGGCTGATTAAAAGAACATACGGCTCTAGTCTGCCTTCATTTGGTCTCATTGGGGACGTGTGTAGCTGGAAAGAGAGAAAGGCCTTATCAGATCAGCATACTCTGCATTTATCACATAGGACAGGTATGTAATTAGGAGGGCCTGAAAGGGTCTGATAAAACACAATGTCTGAATTACACCTCGCTAGTTATAAATCATTATGATACTCCTTTCATACTAAGATTTCACAGAAATGTCAGCCTAAGAGCCATATAAAGCATTCATTCTTGCATTATGTATTATTTGCTTTATAATGAATAGCTCAAATACACTTGGTGTTTAAAACTTGGTGATGAAAAAGTGGTTGTCAATACAATAAATGATGATTTAATGACATTCACTATATAGTGTAACATCTCATCAGCTTCCTTAGTCCCATCATTGTGGTTTTACCTATTCTGTAAAATTTATTATAAACTACTCAAGTCATAGAATCATCACTATTTCAAGTCATAGAACTAAAAACTTCCCACAGACAAGCGAACTGCAATTTCTTCCCCCCCAAAAAATCCATCAAAGGCCTTCATTTACATGTACAGTATAGACTGAAACAATAGGAGAGTCTACAGAGAGTATCTATGAGAATTCATGCAGACACACACACACACTTGTGTGAAGGTGAGTCTGTATATGCTGAATTAGCACTCTCACGCTCTGTGCTTGGATGAAAGCATGTTGCTGCTCTCCATGGTGCTAAATTTGCTGGACTGGTCTGTGGAATAATAAGAGAGTGTAACAGCCTTGTAGCCTTCGAAGGCTTTCCCTTATCTGTGCGGTCACATGAGCAGACCTCATTAAAGGCGCTGACCGCAAACAGAAGATTCACAACAGGGGCTTGATGGGCTGAGGAAAAACACATCTTTTTCATTTGATTCGAGCTTCTGAATG
>JAZGTJ010011466.1:0-16885 GCA_036877575.1 Botia almorhae
ACATTTTTAGTGACATATATTACTGTTTTCAGCAATGTACAACATGTATATATCTGTAAACAACTCAAAAAATGTGTTTTAGGGTGTTGTGACCCTTTAATCACTAGACAAAAAGAGCCAGTGGCCTCCCTAACTATTTTAGTCATGCAGATTATGTAATAAGTTTAATGTGGCAAAACATCCAAGCAAGGTGGCTCAGAGGGAGGGTGTGGTCTATACTCTCTGTCTTGCATGATTGCTGTAGGGCGTTCAATCCCAGAAATGCAATCCTGTAGTATTCCTTTCCTGAGTGAATAAATAAATGTGTCATGTTACAATTATGTGATAATGACAAAGAAGGTGGTTCAATGTTTGTTTGCTTTCCTGAGAAGAGTGAATTTGCACTGCATCTGGCTAGATGCAATAGGGAATGCTATTAGGGAATAGGGAAAGTATTTGACTAATTCTATTTAACAACAGTGTGATGAGCTACAGTACAACCATGAGTGTAGAGGGTGCCTGTGAAGGACATCATCAGCTTTTTATCTTCAAGAGCTGTTCATTTGTGCATGTGTTAAGGACCATCCTTATGTAACCTGTCGCTAAGCACTTTGAAAGTATGTGCCTCAGTCTCAGAGGTATTTTAATGCCTAAGGACATCCTTGTTTTATGTTTTTAATGTTTTATAAGAGTCTGGCATAAGAGTGGACCACTTTCAGCTCTCTATGAAGTTGAATGCACTCTTTGAAGCAGAGAATCACTATTCATGCCCCTCTCCTTGTAAGGAGTGTAACGCACAGGAGACATCCTAATGAAGATGGAATAAGGTTTGAAGAAAGCGTTTCAACCCTGGTTGAAGTACTTTGTTGGGTTGCTCATTGTGCGGCCTGTGTCATTTACATACTTTTCTGATATGATCGACATGAATGGTGTTTGCAGGCTGTCTCTTCCCCTCACCTGCATCGTCAGGCTCGCGATGCGTCAGGGACAAGACCTGTCCTGTTTTTCAGGCTGTGTAGTACTATGCCTGGTGGATTGGAGCAATGGAGAAATGTCTGTCTTTTTTCTCTCTTCGTTCTGCATTCAGGGTTGAACTGCCTCCCTTTCATGGATATTTAGGTATCCACTTTGGTGGGTGGCCCACCCATTGTTTAATTAATTTGTAAGTCCTTGGCAAAGTGCTCTGTCGTGTGGCTGTATCTAGTTTCTTTTTATGGCTTCCCTAGGCTTGCAGTTTTGCTGGATTGAGTGTAGTGGTAGAGTTTCTTACTGTACATATTTATATGGGCTCCCCTGGAACCCAACTTCTCTCCTCCGGACCGTAACCTTCCCAGTCCACCAAGTACTGAAATCCGCATCCCCTCCACCTAGACTCCAAAATACGATTTACCGAATAGGTGGGGTTCCCATCTATGAGGCGCGGTGGTGGGGGAACGGGGGCTGGCGGATTAATGGGTGAATAAAAAACAGGTTTCAATTTAGATACATGGAAAACGGATGAATTCTCCTGTATGCAGGAGGGAGTTTTAGGCGGACTGCCACAAGGCTAAGGATTTTAGTGAAAGTAAACGGGACAATGCATTTAGATGCTAATTTGTTACAAACGAAGTGGAGAGGAATATCCTTGGAAGAAAGCCACACTTTTTGACCAACGACGTAGACGGGAGGCTTTGACCGGTGGCGATCGGCCTGAGCCTTAGTGCGTGCTCCCACCAGGAGGAGAGTCTTATGAGCTCTTCTCCAGGTGCAGCGACACCTCTCAATGAAGGCGTGAGCAGAGGGAACCGCGACTTCGGATTCTAGACTGGGAAAAATAGGTGGCTGGTAACCTAAGCTACACTCAAAAGGAGACAGGCCAGTGGCTGAAACTGGTAACGAAATGGTGCGTACTCCACCCATGAGAGTTGCTGACTCCAGGAAGATGGATTTTGAGTAACCAAACATCGTAACACTCTCCCTCGAGGTCCTGTTTGGCTCGGTTTGGCCGTATGCAATTGCTGCTTAATGAGAAAACCCATACGATTGACCCCTGGGTTGCAAGCTATGTTGGAAAAGTGACCCCACCGAATAACATCGGACCGTAATCGCTCCGGCACAAACAATCGACCTGGTGGGCACCCGGGCGGAGGCGTTACCTCTTCTAAGGCCATGCGGACCTTCAATTAGATCTCCCAAAAGAGATTGGAAACAACGAGTCTTTCAGGTAAAATATTCTTGGGAGGTGACGGGCGTTCAGAATAGTCAAAAATACGGGACAACGCATCGGGTTTAATGTTTTTGGAACCTGGACGGTAAGAAATGGAAAAATCTAAATGACAGAAAAAAGTGCCCACTGAGCCTGCCTGGAGTTGAGACGTTTAATGGATCTAATGTACTCTAGATTCTTACGATTGGTCCAGACAATAAAGGGAACCCCCGAACCCCCTAGCCAGTGATGCCACTCCTCCAATGCCAAGGCGACTGCCAGCAACTCTGTATTACAAATATCATAATTATGTTCAGCGGGTGACAAACGTTGAGAAAAAAAAGGGCAGGGATGCATCTTGTTGTCGGAGGCAGAGTGCTGGGATAGAACCGCACCTACCCCCACCTCCAACGCGTCGATCTCCACCACAAACTGACATGTGGGATCAGGGGTCAAAAGAATAGGAGCCCTTGAGGTAGGAAAAAAATGCAGAATCGGCTGCACTGGACCACCTGAACGTAGTCTTGGCGGAGGTCAAGGCGGTCAGAGGCGATGCTAGTTGGCTGAAATTGTGAATAAAATGCCGGTAAAAATTGGCGAACCCCAGAAACCTCTGCAGGGCCTTGCTGGAATCAGGAGTTGGCCAATCCACCACAGCATTTATCTTGTCAGGATCCATGTGCTCTCCCTCCGACAAGATGATATACCCCAAAAACTTAACCGACTGTGCATGGAAAATGCATTTCTCTGCCTTGACAAAAAGCCCGTTCTCTAACAACCTCTGGAGCACCCGCCTGACGTGCTAAGCATGTTCCTTGAGAGAAGAAGAAAATATAAATATTTCATCCAAGTAGACATAATATTAGACATAAATTGATCAATCATATCTCTCAGCACGTCATTAACGAGTGCCTGAAAAAACGTGTAAGCGTTGGACAGTCCAAAAGGCATAGCTTGATATTCAAAATGCCCCTGGGGGGTATTAAAAGCATTTTTCCACTTATCTCCCTTCCTTATGCGGACCAAATGATAAGCATTACGTAAATACAATTTGGTGAAGACAGTAGCTCCCTGCAACCGTTCGAAAGCTGAAGACAACAACGGTAAAGAATAGGTATTCCTAACCGTGATGTTGTTCAGCCCTTGATAATTGATACACGGTCGCAAGGAACCATCCTTCTTACCCACGAAACAAACCCTGCCCCGAGGGTGAAGATGAGGGATGAATGAACCCGGCCATTAGAGAATCAGAAATGTATTTCTCCATGGCCTCCCTTTCAGGAGCTGAAAGCGAGTATAACTTGCCCTTTTAGTTCTAAAATCCATAAAATTACCTTCTGCTCCAGAATCCACCAGGGCCAGGCAATCGTGGAACTCCACCGCCCACTGAAGTCTAACCAGGAGGAGAGTTTTAGATGAGGATTTTTCCAGCGAAACCCCGCCCGACAGTAACCTCGAACCTACCGTCGGGCCTCCTCTTTTACCGGACAATTAGCCAAAAGATGACCGGTACCTCCACAATATAAGCATAGTCCCCTTGCTCTTCTTCTCTCTCCTACCGGGAAGCCGAGCTCTACCCACCTTCATGGGTTCATGGTTGGGAATGGGACTGACCATATTCAAAGAGTCCATGACTGGACGCACAGGGACTTCGGACATTGGCGCACGCTGTGCTATCTGATCTCGTCGCAGTAATCGTGCATCCACTCTAAGTGCTAGATCAATAAGTCCATCCAGATCTGTAGGTAAGTCCAGGGTGAATATTTCGTTCTGAATACGGTCAGCCAACCCATGCAGGAACATGTGCCACTGCGCCTCCTCGTTCCACTTGCACTCTGCTTCCAGCGTGCGAAACTCAATAGAATAATCTGAAACTGTCTTCTCTCCTTGACGTAGATCCGCCAGCATGCTTGCAGCTTCGCGACCCATAACTGCACAATCAAAGACCCATTTTATCTCCTCTGACAGTGCCTGGAACTAGGAACAGCAAGGATTCTCCCACACCGCCGTTCCCCAAAGCGCTGCACGTCCAGACAGCAATGTAATTACCTTTGATGCCTCCGTAGCGAAAGTCTGTAGAGAAAAGAACATCGAGCATTTAGTTAGAAATGCTCTACAAAGCTTTGGCTCACCGGCGTAGGGTTCTGGCTTGGGTAAGTGTGGCTCATGCTGTTAATCGATGATAGCGGGCAGAGGAGGGATCAGTGGCGTGGATGGTGTAGTGGGCTATCTTAATTGTTGTAACTGTGTGGTGAACTCGGACACGTGTGCTACCAATACTTGCACGGCTTGACCAGTTGCCAGCAAATGCTTCTCTTGTTGATCCATGTGTGCGCTGTTCTGAGAAATAAAGCCTTGAAGATCTGACGCACTTCCAGATTCCATGGTTTTGGTCAGATCGTTCTGTCAGGGTTGCAACAAAGGAATCAGATTGCATTGTGAAAAATAACAGTTTATTGTAAATAATCCAAATAAAGACAAGCAATATGTAAATACAGGTAAGTAGCCAGTCTCTCCGGGTAGCACAGAATGGGCAACAGAATATCAACAAGTAAATCCAGGCGATCGAAGAAACAGGAACACAGGATTCCAAAAGGCACAACCAGGAGAGCTGGAAACTACACCATAACAAGGACGAACAACAAAAACGTTCTGGAAACACAGGTGTTAAATAGCTGAGCTCATAATGAGCTACAGCTAGCACGAATCAAACTAACAGTCACGTCCACTCTCACAACACGCACACACACACAGAGATCAGAATGAGTCGGTAAACCCATGAACCAACACATACTTGGTCTTAGTAATTGCAGCATTAACTGTCATTAGCCCACTGAGGTGAGGTGTGTTGGTGTGTTCACTGAGATGTGTTGGAATTAAGAAACTGATGGTTTGTTCTGGCTGTTGATCTGCTAAATCTTCAATAATTTTATACTTCAGTCTTTACCCTGCTTTAACCTCATTCAATGCTAAACTGTATGTGTGTGTGTGTTTGTGTATGATAAAGTAGTATGTGTTTAGTGTAGTTAATAAAGTCTATTTGTATCATATATGATGTTGTGGTGGTTCATGTTCATGTTCATGTTCATAATCTGGAGTCCGTAATCCTGCTGATATTTGCTACATGCTTTATAAAAGTGTTAAACCAATGTAATACATTGATTAAGATTTCCCCAAATCATCAATTGATTCCTATCAATTATTGTTTTGATATTATTATTAATATTTCCCATTAATAAATAAATAATATTTGTTTCCCCTACACAGGGGATGGTGGAGAATAGATCTATTAACATTGAGTACATTTGTGTACAAATAATTAAATTTTTATTTGTAAACAAAACTCAATATTAATCCCTACATTTATTACATGAAATACTTTGCTTTTTATTGGTGAAGTGTATAATTTCTGCCTCACTACTGGTACCAAATATGAAAAAAAATATGACTAATTTGCAACAGGTTTCCCAAACACGGTTGACTTACCAAAGAGCTCAAACAATATGGCTCTGCAACACTTTTGAAACATTGCTCTGTTTGTTTGAGTGGTTCAACCAGTTTGAATTAGACCTGTTTGTCTGAACCTGTTTGTCTGATCAATGCAAGGGTCACAGTGAAATCGATGGCAGGAGTGTCTGAAAAGAGTATTTAAAAAAAATACTCTTTTCATTAAGAATCCTTGTTGATTATAATAAAATAATAACAAGGTCATAGCTTTGGTTCCTTACTAACACCCTATGTAATACCTTAAATCAAAATTTTTTTCAATTTTTTTCACAGATCAAACTCTTTAATAAAACTCTTGTTTTCTTGCCACAGTTAAATCTCTCTGTGTGTTTGTTTAGCATCCTCTGGACCCTGGAGGTATGTTGAAGAAAAGACTGAACTCCTTATCTCAAAGGGATGCTACTGAGAGATTCTTGGGGTCACCTCAGCCTGATTTCCGTCAGCAAGGATCTGCTTTCCCAGCCTGTAACATGTTAACAGGAGCTAGCATCATCGACAAGTACTCACGCATCCTCTTTCCACTATCTTTTGGGGCCTTTAACCTAGTCTACTGGATTGTATATCTTACTAAAGACACTATGGAGTCCAGGTAATAATCTTCTGTTTTGTCTGGTAGAACTTGCCTTATAATTTTTGTGTAAGTATATAAAGAATAATTGAGTCATAATGTGAGACAAAATAAAATTACAATGAAGAAATTTTTCATGGGGTAATACCATGAAAGAGATGTTATGTCAGGGTCTTGCCTTCATATTAAGTATCTAAAGATCGTCTTGCCAGGATCCTGACATCCCCAGTGTTTTATGTCAGATCGGGGTGTTAAGATCACGACTCATCTTAGTCTTGATTCTGGTTTCCCGGGAGGTGGGATCTAGACTAACGCTCTGGGTGTTTGTTTTCTGTGGAACCACACGGCTTCTGTTTGTTTACATCTGCCATGTGCTCCCCGGTTGCGTGTCTTGACCCTGCCCCCTTGTTTCCTCATTTCAGTTGATTTCGTGCACCTGTCAGTCCTTGTTTTCTGTTCTATTTAATGCCCTTGTGTTTGCTGTCCTGTGCTAGTTTGTTGTCCGGTCAAAGCTTGGTCAAAGTTATGTCTAGCTTTGTCAAGCTTAAGTCGATGTTAAGCCTTGTCTAGTAATGTCGAAGTCTAAGTTTCTGTCAGCAAAGTTTGATCTTGTGTTTTGTATCGTTAATCATATTATTTACCTACGCTTATTTTTGAGGTTTGTGTTTTGTGTTGCATTTAAAGTTGGGTTTCGTTTAGTCTTTTTCCAAGTTTTTTTGTCTTAAGTTAATTTGCTGTTGTTGCCCCCTCATGCATTTTTTGCTTCTTGTTTATTTAAATAAAAGTGTTTGTTCTGAACAAACGCTGTCTGCAACTGGGTTCTTCCCACACAATCGTGACATGTTACTTTGGTGTACTGCAAACACACTGTTGAAATACTTCCTCCCAAATACTCCAAATACTTGTTGTTATATAATCTACTATTGCATGCTTGACTACTCAGGACATTTGTGTTAATCCTTCAAAAAAAAAGATTATGAATTAGAATGTCAATGATTGGGATAGATATATAAATTGTAAAAAATGCAGAATGTTTGCTTTTAGGGTCAGGGTTAGAGTATGGGTTAGGTTATAGTGTTTATAACTAACTGTGTATAAAACAATAGATATGGAATAGATATTCTTCTCGTGAGGCCCTATAGAGCCCTATACTTGTACGACACATTTGGTAGAGTGATGATCACTGATTGGGGCTTTAGGAGCTTTCAAAGCTGCATGTTCCAAACAGTTTAATTCTGTAGATACAAAGCATAGAGTTAAAGACATCACAAATAAATTGCCATAAAGTTTGTTCTAGTGTTTGTTTTTGCACTAACACCATTCTAGTTATTGTAACTGTGGTTAATGGTTGATCCTTTGGTTTTATGTATGGTACAACATATTCAGCATAATTGGGTGAGAGAGAATAGAACATATCATCAGTCTCTGTTTTCAACTCAGAATCAAACAGTTGTTATTTATTTAATTTGTATTACGCACTTAGATTTCATTTGTGTTTAAATATTTTGGACTTCAGTTCATTTCGATTTAGAAAAGGACTGCATTCCTCTTACCTTAGACTTATCGCATATGTATCTGAGATCCCTTTTTATTATACCACCACTACGATTATTGTCTTCATTAGTTTAGTTTAACTGTGGTATTTATAAAAACTACTAATCAAGACTATATTTACAGTCCAAGGTATGCTACGGTAAGGTTTTATAAGTGACTCTAGAAGTAACTTGCATAATATTAAATGGCTATTTTGGAAATGACCAAAATGTGAGACACTTTTGTTCCGATAAGTTAATTAATGGGAAATTCAGCTTTTCACATACAAATTGAACATGGACCACATTATATCTGTCCTTTTGCCACCTTTCTCTTTTCAAATCCAAATGAGAACAAGAATGAAGGAATAAAGGCTGAGTGAGCTACCACAGGACAAAAGGAACATATGAGATTTCTCACACGTGCACACACATTCTGACCATGTGTCTAATAATCCTAGGGGCACTACCAACCCAATGATGATTTGTTTTTAAAAGAATAGTTCCATTCAGATCTGGACATTAAGGATGCCCATTGGCTAGGCTGGCGGGTCTGTGTGCGTGTATGTGTGTGTCTGTTTCACAGAAGCTACCTGGGGGCAATAAGCTTTTTGCTTTATTGCCCACCACAGTGCTTGCCATGAGAGGAAGCGTTTCTCTCATAAATCAGGGGCTCTAAATGTCAGCCCAGCCTTAAATCCCCCATTTTCCTATTTTCACACAGGCCTTTACTATAACTGTAATCATTATTCAATTACTACCCCTCTAAGATATGTCAAGAAATGTTTGGTGTCTCTCAGACAATTGTCTAGATTTATCATATCTTTATGGATTCACACAGCACAGTCTGACCTACCTTTGTACATGTTTGTGTGTGTGTCTTTCTGCTTGTGTTTGTTACCCTCGGCTAGATGGCTTCCAAATAAGCTTTATTAAAAGTACAGAGAGATGCTTTCAAAAAATCAGCCTATCTGTCCACAAATTTTGTAGTGCTGAAAATGTCACAGTGCTGAACAGTTCTAGATGTTAAGTGTTGAAAACCTGTTATTGGTTCTAAGATGGTTCCGCCCCTCACACCAGGGGCCAATAATGTCAGAAACCAATGGATGGAATAATGTCCTGCAGTTTTAAAAAAACTCACCTAAAAAACAAAACCACCTAGTACAAACAAAGCTGTCTATGTTTAAAGTCCACAATGCAATCTACACACAATTAACATCCTAGATATTTATGATGGCACACTACATAGTTAATCTAACCACTTCATTTATCCAATCTGTTTAAATGTCATATGTATGAATTAATTGTAAAATAATTAATTTTGTTATAAATTTAAACTTCTAAAAACTGCATCTAAATGTTGCATAGAACATTCTATGATAGAAAGAATGTGCTAATCCAAATTACTTGGGATGCTAAAATATGTTCTAAAATAATATTACACTTACAAAGGCCTATGATTGAAAGTGACAACAAAAGTGACTGTTGTTATATAGTAATGTAGTTTGTTACATAATCATTTGGCTCTCTTCAGTCAGTGAAATCAGGCCAGTTCTGAGAGATCTCCAAACCAAATACCAGCACCGACAACATTTCAGTGGAATTTTTAAATATATAGAAATTACAAGATTTACATCTTGAAATATATGGATAAGCTTATTTTATTCTGTTCTTGAAATATATAGGTAAGCTTAGACTTAAACTTTTTCAGGAAGAAATTTTCCTTTTCACAGAAATCCAGTGTCAGAAAGCTAAAAAATCTGGGTGTTTTTCATTCTAGGTCATCTAAGACAATGTCCTCTCCCTCTGGGACAATATTACTCAATTGATAAAGAAACTAAATTATACTATAACTCTAGGAGAGACTTCATGACACAGGAGGTTAACTACAAATGAGGTCTACATCTAACAGCTGTCAACACAATAAAAATGATCTATTTTTACCATAAATGAGAGCCCTTCTTGGACATAAACTGGATAGACCAGTTGTTGAACAGTTTGATATTAAATTAATGCTCTGTACAGAATTAAAGCAGTCAATAAAATTTGTTAAATCATCAACACTGTCTTTTTCAAAGCACACCGAGCATAACGTTTGGATAAAAAGGTTAAAACCTGTTTTTAAACTCTTAAAATGATTATTAGTGTGACATCATGTGTAACATATACATCTGCGACATATAAGGACAGTCATGTTTGATCAGTCATGCTTCATACATGTGAATTTTACAGGTAATTATATCTACAGGATTAGGATTTTCCTGTAATTAAAAAGTGACACTTTTTTGTTAAAATATTGTTTACAATAAAAAGAAAACCTTTTCAAAAATATGCCTACAGCAGTAAAAGTTTAACTTTTCTGTTAGTTAACAGAGTACCTACAGTGATATGTTGTTAAAAACAAACCTTGCAGTTGTACTGCTCCAGAATACTACTACCAGAATCCAACTATTCTTGCAGACTATTAAACGCAATCTAAGGCCATAAACAGGTGCAAGGTAATCAGTCAGAGTATTAAACAATAGTATTAAACAAGATCTAAGAGCACGGCAAACAGAGTAATAAAAAAAAACAAGCAATGGTCAAAACCACAGGAAAACAGGGACACAGAGAAAACGGCCGAAGTTGCAGTGGGAGAAACAGAACGCTCAGGGACAACCTCCATGGTCACATTTGGGTAGACAGGGAACTCAGGAACGACCTCAGTGGTTGCATCAGAGCAGACAGGAAACTTAGTAATGACACCAGAGCTAACAAGAAGTAGGTGATATCTGTGATTGTCAAGACCAACAGAAAAGTTGGGGACATTCTCCAGGATCGCTGTGGTCATAGCAGGACAGGCAAGAAACTCAAAAGCAATCCCTGTGATTGCATTAGGCCCCCATGATCATGTCAGGGAAAACAGAGATCAACACTGGACAATGCTACTCAGGAGCGGATTATTGGACTGGAGTGGGCTCAGGAATGGACTTTTGGAGTGAAGCTGGTTCTGGAGTGGATTTCCAGACTGGAGGAGACACTGAAGGACATATGTCATATTATTCTTTGTTTATATGTCCAAACAGTCAGTAACTGTAAGAGGTGCTTGGAAACTATGCTTTGTGCTCATCCAGTAATTCTTTCTGCCACTCACTGCACAGAATAGAGGCCAAGAAAAGCTGAACTTACCTGCTTTTCGCCGGTTCCATCGCTCAACCCGTCCAGTCCGCCAGACAATTCTCCTGCCCTGCTTGTCACCCTCCCGGGGTCCCGCCATCACATCCTCCCTGTCTGCATCTGGGCTGGTTTCTCAGAGCTAGAAGGGTTCGTTCAGAACCGGACTGAGTCTTCCCTGTGTCATTTCCGTGTTCAATTGAATTGTGTTTAGTTTATTCATTAAACTCATTTGCTTGCATTTGGATTCTCTGTTTCTTCAGCTAGACCCTGACACGATCCAGCACCGGATTGCCTCAATTTACTGTGCAAACCCACCTGTTCACTTCAGCACATCTCTGTCAGCAGCTCCAGATATGTGATGGGATGCTTTATAACAAGCTAATGAAACATTGTAAATCCAGTTGGTTATCACAGATAATCCCCCTTAAGAGTGAGATTGCGCCAAGGTCCTGATCACCCAGTCTAGGTTATTGTTTTCTGTAATAACTAGCTGGATTTAAATAGCCCTTTGTTTGTGTGTATATATATTTCCAGACCTCATATAGTATTATATTACTCTGCCACACAGATGTCATAGGTCTGCCTACAAAAAACAGCTTAGCGTTTTTGTTTTCTGAACACACCATCACGTTAATACAACCAAACAGGAGAACAGTTATGACTTTTATATTGTAAATTTAATGAGAATATACTAACATGATGGAAAGGGGGGAGAATAAACAAATAATATAAATATTAATATCACCAAGTCAATGCTCATTTTCATTACAAATATTTACTCACATTACACAAATTACAAAGCATTCATTACAAAGCATTCAGTTTAAGTCAAGCTGTTCAGTTTGTAAACCATTGGTCCTTTCCTGTTAGCAATAGCCACTGAAAATACACTTGTATTTTACAAGACCAATTCAGACAAAATCATTTCAAACTACTAATAATGGCAATAATGCAGTCACTCAGATAAACTGCTGTGTTACATTTTTTGTGACATTACTATTAATTACTATAGACTTGTAAATAAACAGATAAACACTTATAAATCAAATGCTTCAGACCATTTTTGTCAAAATATACTGTTTATACTGTTACAACTGGTTATATAAAAATATTTTTTACAGTGCATGGGTTATTTTCTTTCAGGGAAGTGTGAGACTTGTTAGATCCATCAGAGAAAGGCCACTCTGAAGACAATGGCCATCTAAATGAACTGACGGATGGATAAATGGATGGACAGACGGATGGATGGTTGGATGGATAAAAAGCAGTTTAACAGGGCCATGCTACTGCTGAAAATGTGTCTGTGATTGTGCTGAGAGGGTACACCATCCCTTTTTTTGACCCACCTTCCCTTCTTGCTCTTCCCTATAAACATTCAAGGTGCATTGACCCTTAATGCGACATTGACACAAGTACATACTCAACATTCTCCCAACATCCACCACAACACATGACGCACTAACACAGATACATTATAAAAGAGCAGGCAATGGATTTGATCCCAGATCATGGGATCATCAATAGAAAACCTTGTTTGTGTCATAGGTTGAATCTGGTCATGTAAATCAGCAGTTCTTAACAGGATTTACTTCAGAACCCAGATTTTTAAAGAAAAGTATTTCATTAGTCATGCAACCTGTCCCCATGTCGTGTCTGTAATGTGTCTGCAATACTACTATATCAGACTTTTACTGGTTACACACACATCGATGTTAACAACAGAATTCCTTTTTTTGGTAAGCGTTTTTCCACTTTTAAAGTTGATGAGTTTATTTTGCTATTGTAAATATGTGCATTAATTATTTTATTATGCTTTGTGTAATGGAATGCATACTCACAAACAAGATGTTAGTATTGCACAGAGTTGGATAATGTAAACAGGTAAGTATGATGTCTGGGATTGAGTTGTTTAGCCTCTCTCTGGTATTCCAGATTACGATGGTCTGTATATACTATAAATGGTTGGCCCCCTCCAGCCAGTGTCTCCATTCTTTCAAAGCCAACTTGATTGCAAGAAGTTCATTGTTCCCAATGTCGTAATTCTGTTCCGCCGGGGATAACTTCTTGGAGAAGAAAGCACATGGATGGAGTTGAGGGGGTTCCCCCTGCTGCTGTGACAGCACCGCTCCAACTCCTGATGATGAAGCATCCACCTCTACAACGAAGGGTTTCAGTGGATCCAGGTGGACAAGGAACGGAGCTGAGGTGAATGCTTCCTGTAACTTCTTCATGGCTTCGGTGGCTTCCGTGTTCCAGGACAGAGACTTGGGCTTGCCCTTTAACAAATTGGTGAGAGAAGATGTTATGGTGCTGTAATCTGCAATAAAACGACGGTAGAAATTGGAAAAACCTAGGAATCTCTGGAGTTCTTTAACGTTTGGCCATGATCGAATTACTTCCACCTTCCCCTCGTCCATCTTAATTCCTTGAGAATTCATGTTATAACCCAAAAACTAAATAGAAGTCTGATGGAAGGTACACTTTTCAGCTTTTAAGAACAGGTGGTGTTCGTGGAGCCATTTAAGGACCTCAGAAACGTGTTGCCAATGTTCTGCCTCGTTCCAGGAGTACACTAAAATATCATCAATATAAATGATCAGAAAAAGATTTAAGTACTCCCGGAACACCTCAGGATTTCCGTCTATGGACTGTATCTTGTACATGGTTTCATTAATCCTTTTCTTGAGCTGGAGTTGATCACAGAGGTCGTCGGAGATGAAGTTGCTGGCTGACCCAGAGTCGATGGCATTAACTGAAACACAACAATGAGCAATAGTGAGTTGTATGGTAGTTGTGAGTGGTGATACCTTTATGGGTGATGAGGAAACAACACTCACCAGAGGTCTTGGAGGACAAATGGGACATGTTTGAATTACATGTCCCCTTTGATCACAGTAGATGCACAGACCCTGGGTCAGCCGACATTGACGTTCAGCCGAGGACAGACGTGTAAGTTGGGTATGGTCCAGTTGCATAGGTTCCGGTTGTGGTTCTAGGGGCCGTAGTTTTCTGGCTGGCGGTAACAAATTGGTGGATGTTGAGACCGTTCCTCCTTCATACACAAATGAGTCCGGTTTGAAACTCTAGTGGACAGTTGAAATAAAACGTTCTAGTCCCATTGTGTCATCATAAGCAGAGAGATGCAATTGGATAGAGGGATTTAAACCTTGACGATGCATCAGCAATGAGCAGTCGTTCAAACCACTAGTTTCAGCAAGAGTTCTGAATTATAATGCATTGTCTTAAAATAAAACCGATAAAATTTTTCAAAAGGTAATTCAAATACTTCTCTGAAATGAGTTATGAACGCATCCAAAGACTGTGTTGCGGGTCCGTTCTGCTGCCACAGCGATTCTGCCCACTGTAGTGCTCGTCCTGTTAACAAGGAGATAATAAAACAAATCTTAGCTCTTTCAGTGGAGAAGCGATGGTTTGCATTTCCAGAGCGAAGGAGCATTGGAGGAGGAAGCCATTGCATTCATCCGCCGAGCCAGAATAGGGTGCCGGATTCACCATGGGACTGGCCATGTAAATCGGTCTGGAAGTGAAGGTGGCAGGAGAAACAGGTGCTTGTGTCGTTGTAATAGCAGTGTGGATAACCCGGCGTAGTGAATCCACCAGCTCCTGGATTGGATCCATTATAGTGGTCTGATCTTCTGTAACAGAACGCAGACTCACACACAAGATGTTAGTTTAACCGACAGGCGTATATATTGCACAGAGTAGGATTATGTAAACAGGTGAGTATGATTAGAGATAATGTCTAGAGGTATATAACAGGTATTAGAAGGATGATACAAACAATGGAGTCCAGGAGCTGCCGATGACGATGGAGTTGGAGATACAGGTGAGGCAGACACAACACGCACTGAGGAAGATCGTTGAATCTTATGGTTAGTCAGCTGATTACAAATTTCCCTAGTATGCTGAATACATGCAGATGTTTCTCAACTATTTATGTCTATTTATGTAATTTGCCTATGCTTGTAGTTCAATGTCATTATTGTTTCTTTTCAACATATTAAATAATTAAAAAAATGATGTACCTGTAGTTAGGTTGCTGAGTATTTAGCCCTTTTCAACAGTTCAGTCGTGCTCCAATTTCTTACCCATACTGCTAATAAGCAATCAGCCCAATATGACTCATCTTTGCAACTGTATTTGTAATTGTGTTAAAAAATTAAAGTTAAACTGCTCTATTTGGTCCAGCACTTCTATTTTTCCAACTACACATAGTTCTGGTCTTTCCAACCACTAAGGTCCAACTAAGGCAAAGACTCTCCTATCTGTCAGTTGCTGTTTACTATATTTTTTCCACTGTTTTACTTCATTGACTTCATAGGGGTCCTTTAGGAGGAAACGTTTTTTTAGGAGGAACATTATCTGCATTTTCGTATAAATGCCGCCCTCCTTGAAACAGTTACATGTCACGTAAGCACTGAAGAAGTACTTTATTGCAGACAGCGATAAACCCCAGCAAAAAAACCTTTATTTAAATTAACAGAACAGAAAAAATCCCACACAGGGGCGAAAACGAGTAACAAAGGCAACTGTGATTTCAAAACAAAAAATATAAATAAACGATAATAAATTAATCACAAAGAAAATCAATGTCAATATTTAAACATCAAAATAAAGGCAGACCTAAACTCTAAACATACAATGAATGGTAGACATTAACAATGAATGCACAAGACTAGAGCAGACCAACGGGAACATGAACAAACCAACGAGGGAGAATGAACATAACAACGGGTAGCTCGGATTACATCGATAGAGTCAAAACCACGAAAGGAACACGAATGAAACATGGACGGACAGACCAGCACAGGACAGCAGACATGAGGGCATTAAATACAACAGGTAACAATGACAAACAGGTGGGTAAAATCAAACAAACAAGGAAACAAGGGGGCAGGGTCATGACACAGGACCGGAGACCACATGACAGATGTAACCAAAGCCGAAGCCATGTGCCTCCACATAGAATGAACACCCAGAGCACGGGTCCAGACTCCGACTCTCGAAACCAAAACCAAGAACAGACAAGACGAGTCGGAATCTAGCCCCACACTCTGACATAGAACACAGACTGTGTCAGAATCCTGGCAAAACGTGATCTCCAGACTTGACAAGAAGCCAGGACCCTGACATTATAAGTACAGTGTGTTTCATGTGTTGTCTTACATATACAGTGCCATGCAAAAGTATTCATACCCCTTGAACTTTTCGACATGTGGTCACATTACAACCACAAACCTAGGGCTGGGCGATAAATCGATTTTATCGATTAACTCGAATGTGTAGTGTACATCGATTTGCTTGAATGAAAATCAATTTTATCTTTAACGTAATATGCAGACGCTCTGAGCCCTCTGAGCTCCCGTAGAATGGGTCAGCCCTCCGCCTCCTCGCGTTTGCTATATTAAAGATTCACAAACAATATGGCAGCGAGCAGAACTCATTCCGAAAAAAGTCATCCGTAATCTGGCAATGGTTCGGTTTTGCGGTGTCAGACGAATAACAAACCACACCCCGCTGCAAAGTGTGTTTGAAATCTGTTGCTAGCAAAGGTAGCAGTACGACCAATTTACTGCAGCACCTCAAACAGAAACATGCTGCCGAGTGGGAGAAATGTTGCGCCCTACGACATGAGGCCATATCGCCCAGCCCTACACAAACCTAAATGTTTTTATTGAGATTTTATGTAATAGACCAACACGAAGTAGCACATAATTGGGAAGTGGAACGAAAATGCTACTTGGTTTTCAAACAAAACAAATACAAATCTGAAAAGTGTGGTGTGCATTTGTATTCAGCTTCCCTGTGTCAATACTTTGTACAGCCACCTTTCGCTGCAATTACAGCTGCAAGTCTTTTGGGGTATGTTTCTATCAGCTTTGCACATCTAGAGACTGAAATTTTTCCCCATTCTTCTTTGAAAAATAGCTCAAGCTT
>JAZGTJ010011467.1:0-16884 GCA_036877575.1 Botia almorhae
AATTCTTTGTGATATGCTGTATTTTCCTAAAGAAGAGAATCAAGTATCACTCATTTGTAAAATGTCTTCGTTTAGCTCAATCTAGAGAGCAAGACGGTCTGCCAGTATGTCTCAACACATCAGAGTTAGTCGAGCTGTTGGCTGTAATGTAAGAAGGTTGTCAGGCTGAAGCATGTCAACTGTGTCATTTCTGTTTCATTAATAAGATTTGAAAGACAGCATATGATGGAAAACACAAATGACATGAACAGATTTTATAGGCCCCTTTTTTGTATTATTATTACTCATTATCATTAATGTTGAGAGATCTTGGCCACTCGGCACATAATACAGTAAAATTGTTTCTCTCTGTTAAATTTCAATGCTGTCAGTCGTGTTTTCTTTTGATCGTTTATTTGGATTGTTGGTCCAGGTAAAGAGTACCTCAGCATGCCTGGCGATGGAGGCACGCCCACCCATCTGATGCCAGCCAATCATATTGTACGCAACCTCTACCCACAATGCATCAATGTGGCAGAGGTGCGAGCCCTCCTCTCAGTACCCTTCCATTTTTTTGTGAAGAGGTATAATTTTATTCTTGCTCGTTTTCTTTCTCTGCCTCTCGCCAACCAATTACAGCTCCTATTACTTTTTTTACTCACTCCAGAGTGAAAATTTTACTTCATTCTTTTCCTGCTATTTCCCCCTGTGCTGGTGCATTTATTTAAGGCTGAGCCCCTGTGAGGTGGAAGCCGAGTGGCGTGGCTAATAGATCGGGCCGATAATTGGGTGATTAGGGCCAAAAGATTCAAGAAAAGAACAGGAGAGATTTTTAAGGGCAGATGCCTTATGGATGTGTGCCAGAGGCTCTCTCCCTTTCTTTCCTGTGTGTCGCTCTCAAAGCCCTCCATTCTTCTCCGGTCTCATACGACCCGCAGGCAGGTTGTAATGGGAGCGGGCATTTTTCAAATTGGTTTAATTTGCCCATCTGCCAATGTGATTAATCAAAAGTACGGAATGATTTTGGAAGAGTGGAAAAGTACGACTGTACATCTGAAGCAGGAAAGAATCTGCATCTCATCGCAACCATAGCAACGTGTTCTCAGTCACTCTGTTTTTCTGAATTTCGCTGAATCTCAGGGACGTGGTTGCCTGTGGGTTTGTGAATTGTTTCTCAATTTCGTTTTCCATTAAAGCTGCAGTCCTTAACTTTTGCCTTTTTACTACCATCTCTGTTTGAAACATACAATTGAAACATACTGTCTATGGTCACATACTGTATACTGCCTATGGTCACATACTGTATACTGCCTATGGTCACATACTGTATACTGCCTATGGTCACATACTGTATACTGCCTATGGTCACATACTGCATACTGCCTATGGTCACATACTGCATACTGCCTATGGTCACATACTGTATACTGCCTATGGTCACATACTGTATACTGCCTATGGTCACATACTGTATACTGTCTATGGTCACATACTGTATACTGCCTATGGTCACATACTGTATACTGCCTATGGTCACATACTGTATACTGTCTATGGTCACATACTGTATACTGCCTGTGGTCACATACTGTATACTGCCTATGGTCACATACTGTATACTGCCTATGGTCACATACTGTATACTGCCTATGGTCACATACTGAATACTACAGCACATACTGCATATTACAGTCTTACTGCAGATACTGTGATCCATTTTCCCACAGAGTTTAACAGTGTAAATTATTTGTAAATTACCTGAATATCATCTTTCCAAGCATCCAAAGAGAATCTGGTGTTGTTGCACGTACAGTATGAACTAATGATCATTAGATGTACATGATGTAAAATTTTAACCCAAAACCACTTAGAGTGCTTTAGACTTTATTAAAAACATTATAAATGCATTAAATAAGTTTAGGTTATTGCTTTAACAGTGAACTGGTAAAGAAACATACAATGCATGTTTAATTAATAACCAAACATTACTGTTACAATGCCTTTCTTAGAAAAACAGTTTACAAATTTACAGTATAATGCTGACAGAAAAACATTACAAAAGCCAGAAGTTCAAAGGGGTTTTAAAAATTCATAATATCATCATCATAATAAATACATTCATTAAAACAAGGAGATCAAGGGTTCTCACAGCTTATTTGCTTACAGGACAAGAGTCCATTTTCATTACGCAGCTGTATCTTTGTTTTTCATGCCTCACTGGCAAATACTTTCATCTAAGTGTGAATCTACACAATTTAGTGAGGTTTAGTGAGGCAACAAGAAGAAAACCTAGGAAATGGTCAACGGGGTAAAGAAAATAAACTTATTCTGTGAGACATTTCATTCACATCTTACACAATTTGATTCTCTGTTAAATTCATCTCTTGTTAAGGCCTTTTAATAACATTTAGGGCTGAAAACTGAATTTAATCAGAATTCAGACCACATCTATATGTATTAGTGTTTGTTTGCTGTTCAGACTGCAAACAGAATGAATTAAAATGAAAATGAATGCAGATTTCTGCTGTCTATCTGTTAAAAGCTTTGTCTAAACATTTATCCGTGCTTTTTGGCATCATCTGTGCTTTCGACTAAATCTCCTACTTTCTCTCATCTCTGTTTCTTTCTCCATTTCCTGGTGGATGTTTGTGTATGATGTCTCAGGAATGCCAGGTCCATGCAGGTCCGTTGTTGGGTGAGAACTGGGCTTTGATTTTTTTGATGGACAAATGGATCCAGGTGAGCTTCTGTCTCCTGTGATTTGTCCCTCTAACGCAGATGTTGTTCCTTTGTGTTTGGTTCTGTGCAAATGATGTTGTTTGATGTTTGAAGTTCACCGTTTTGGGGTCATCTCTCTTTATAGAGCTGCGTTTTTGTAGTCTTTGCTCAGCTGCTGTCTCGCTTCCAGTTTCCTGTTGGCTGGGATGTATCTGCGCGTGTATCGCCGTGGGTCCAGTTCCGCTTTAATCCAGTCCAGGTTTTTGCATAGCTATGCCTTTTAAAATGAGAAAAGGAAGAGTGATTGTGTTTTCTGTGTTTTCAGGGTGTCATCTAAATCCCAGATCTGGCACATGGCGTGTTTAGATTTCATTTCCACTCCGTCCAACTTTCGTTCAGTCTTTGGCAACATTTTGAAGGCCGTTAAAAGGTTTGTGTATTGATATTTCTGCCTCTGCCTGGCTATTATAATAAACCTTGGCACTTATGCAGGTGTGCTTGCTCCCTCTCTCTCTCCCCCTCTCTCTCCCTCTCTCTCTCCCTCTCTCTCCCTCTCTCTCTCTCTCTCTCTGTGCTCATTCAATATGACTTCCAAAAGTAGAATGACTTTCAAGTCTTGCATAGGAAAATCAAAAATTTCATGCCTGGCACCGAACCAGAACGCAACTCTGAAAAATAATTGAAAACAAGTGAAACAAATCACATTTAATCGTATAAAAAAAGCCTCGTATTGCGTTTTAGCTGAGTACGGAATAATAACTGTATTCGTGCTTTACATTCTTAAAGAGAAGTTCATTACGCTGCATCTACATTTCTCTTATGTACTGACGCACATGTTCAAAAGCATCATGCCACGTGCCTCAGTTTTGTTATCAATAACAAATATTCACCAATCAGCATTAATCTTAGCCGTCAAATCTCTTTGTGGTTTGACTACAAACATCATCCTGTTCTTTAAACACACACATCCTGTAGTTTCAGAAGACTTTCAGCACATAAGTTGTATGAACTTTAGTGATACTTTTTGATGAACATTATACAGATTTGGAACGACATGTGGGTGAGTAAATGATGATGACAGAGTTTCATTTTTGGGTGAAATATTGCCTTCATTCCGTAACAAACGAAAGTAACACTGTATCCGGGACACAAACTACACTTTCCTGGACCTGTAACTCTGTTTATCACAAAGAGATCTCTAAAAGGGTAAACTCTCTCCTAATTTACTACCAGACTCTCTCCTCTCTCTCTCTCTCTCTTTCTGTATCCCTCTCTTTCTCCCTCTTTTTCTGTCTTTCTCTCCCTGTCTTTCTCTCTCCATCTCCCTCTCTTTCTCTCTGTTCTCCATGTCACAGGCAGCGTTCGGCCTCCTCAGCTGTGACGGTGGTCGGCTGAGCGTGGCTCGCTCCTGAAAATTAAAATGTCTGCACGGCGAATCGATAATGCAGATGATAAAGAGAGTGGAAGAGCAACAGGAAGAGGAGATATCCACCGGCCGTAATGAACCCTCCCCAAAACCTAATGAAATCATCACATAGTTCCAGAAACAGAGCAGCTGTTTCCTCCCCCGCACTGTATGCACTGATGAATGCATTAATGCGCAGAATCCATAGTTTTATTAACGATGCCGTTTGATTGGTGGGCCAGAGAAGAGAATGAATAAGTGAAGAAGTGATGACATCAGGTGGTGATGACTTCAGGTGGTGATGACATCACGTGTGTGTGTTGCGGTACTTAAAGGACCAGTTCACTCAAACATGAGAATTCTGTCATGGTTTGATCACTTCCTGTCGTGTCACATCTGTTTGACTGCAGCTGCTGCACTATAGTGATACAGTGACCATATAGTGAACAGCTGTTTTACTCCATAGCTGTTTAAAATCACAATACAGGACTGGAATTATTCATTTTATAGTACTATTATTATTATGCTTCTGAGGACCAAAGGTCAAAAAAGCCTCTAAAATACAGTAAAATCAAAAGAAGACATGTTGAATATGTGGCCTTGTGTAGTGGTTGTGTATATGTGGTGTGTATGTGAGTATTAGATCTTTGTGTGTGTGTGTGTGTGTGTGTGTCATTGGGTATCAAAACTGAGTATTAGATCGTTGTCTGTGTGTGTGTGTGTGTGTGTGTGTGTGTATCTGTGTACAAGTGAGAGATCTCTCTTGTATTCTCTGTGACAAATGATGGCCAATGATGGTCATGACGGCAAATAAACTCATTGTGTATAATTACCAGTAGTGCCACTAGAAAACAGATTAATATCCTTCTGTTGCTGCCTGCCTAAAACGCTCTCCAGCACCCTTATATGTTTAATTCATATCCTGACACTCGGCTCCATGTGGCTGTTGATTTGATTAATTTGCTTAGGCAAATTAACTGGAATTATCGAATACTTCTCCCCCCGCCCCTCGAGTGAACACTCCACCCCACTGACTAACTTATCTCGAGAGGAACAATTAAAGATCATTAACACGTCATTGTGATGGGAAGTCTGTCTGATTCCTGCTCCCTCATTAGACAACACTGGGGGTTCATTCTGCAGATGAATTATGTATTGATATACTTTTATTTCTCATCTTGTGGTCTGAGAAGCAGAACGTGGGCGTAAGAGAGAGAGAGAGAGGGAGAGAGAGGTGCAGCTGTTGATAGAAAGGCAGATCTCTCTCTCTCTCTCTCTGCCTGTCAGACTGAACTGCACTGATTGTGTATGATTGCGGGGGAGCTGTTTACAGTAATTAAGTCTACGGTTTGGCCGCGTACAGTGTGCGCTCTGCGTTCACTGTTTATTGGGTTAAATGGAGGATTGGGTGAAATTTGAATTATAGTAAATGTGTGTGTGTGTGTGAGAGAGAGAGAAGCTAGATGACAATAGCGACTAATCTTTGAATATATAAACAGGAAGCAGAATGTCTTCAGACTCTGTACACACAGGCAGCAGGGAGATGAAGCAGTTAAAATATTACTGATGTTTTGAATTGGGATTACTTATGGTCAGTCGTACTAGTTTGGTTGTGGGTTTGATTAACCACTTGCTAGCGGACAAAAGCCCTCTGCTCTCTGTATGTTTAGGTTGATGTAGATCTCTGTTGCTATAGTATATTATATTAACGGTATTTTAATATGATACCGTCTTTGCAAACCTCCTCTTGTTGTCAGGTGTCCAGTAGCTGCGTGTTACAGCAGGTGTCTGTACTCATTCCTCCCTCTGCTGGACAGTGGAGGAATTACAGAACATGACAGCAGGGAGGTTCAGTCAGCGGTATATATGAGTGTCTCTATACAGAGACGGGGGTGTAGCATACAGGGATAGTTCACCCAAAAATCACCCAGCGGTAGCGCACAGCCTGATGCCTCACAGATGTGTTTAAAACAATACTACTGTCATACATGTGTATCGTTAGTGCAGGAATGTGTGCATTTAAAATGTCTTTTAAAATATGCAACATATATTAGAATGAGAGCGTTCGATTCCTGCGCTCAAATATTCAGACGTACAACTTTTGAGTTATTTTTAATATCATCATGTTTTTACGATTGTTTCACACACATTTACTAAACTGTGAAAGTTTGGCGTGTAAAAGTTGGTAAAGTCAGATAGGGAGAATATTGATTGAATTGGACTTGTTAGTGTGTGTGTGTGTGTGTGTGTGTGTGTGTGTGCGTGACCCTTTGACCTCTGGGAGTTAGCGGCTCTCTTTAGAGATGGCATAGAAGCTTATTGTCTATCGATTCATCTATTTCTGTTTCTCCTCTGCTCATAAACACAAACGCAGACGCGTCCCTGTCTGCATTTCAACGCGCCGCTGCATGTTTAAATAGCTTGTGTAATGATAAAGTTCACTTTAACGCTTCCAAATGATACAATGTTGTTGCCGAACTGCGATTCAATAACCGTTTATGTAACAACCACCTTTGGTTAGGTGAGTAAACATTCCCGTAACGTTATACATTGTACTCATGCAGCTCAACTGGTACAGTGTGTCCTTAGCAACAGCAAGGTCACGGGTTCAAATCCCTGGAAACACAAACTGATCAAATGCACTGTGTATTTTTGCTGCTTAGGTAGACGGCATGGGTTTAAAGTTATGTGCTGTGTAGTTTATAAGCCATGAGAAAAACCAGGAGCTATTCTTCAGAGTAAATGAGCTGCTAAATGAGAGCTGATGAGAGACATTGGAAAGAGGGATGAAGGCTGAATTTCAGATGGAATCAGATTCTACTGTTTCAACATCATCTGACAGTCTGTGTTGAAATCTCTCTGTCAGGACTCATGTTTTTACTTCTGTGGTTGAAAGGCGACGGTGTATAGCAGCTTCCGGCCCGGTTCCGCATTCAATATTTATTTCAAGACTGTATATAACGATTCTCTGAGAAACCCACAAGTGTGGAAAAACACAGTTTCCAAAAGTAGTTTGTGGTTTCTGTCTCCTGTCTCCTCCACATCACCTAGCATTAGTACACAAATCTCGTCTCAAATACCAAAATCCGACTTTTTATCACATAAAAGGAGAAACGGATTCAGAGAAGGAAAGCGCTTTCTTTAGGATTTCATTTCTGCTGGTGTTGTTTCACAGTATCCTTGGAATAACTCTCTATTTCTGTCCCTTACGTTTCATGTCGCTTATCTGCGTCTTCCAGTGTCATGCCGGACGAGGAATGTTTTAAAATTCCGTCTCAGTTTTCCTAGCACTTCTTCATCATATTTCTTTGTGTGGCTCATATTAAAAGGAAATGCGAGCTGAAATTCTTGTCACATTCAGCGAACTGTAATAAATTATCCAGCAAACAGAACAAAAGCGTCAGGCGGGCAGACCGCAGCATTTCTCGACCGGAAAGATCTTCACAGATTGTCTTTGTAAGGCGGTGTAAGTGTGCCGGCGGTGTGCGTGACGCGCTGGTCTGATGCGCTCCCGCAGCTGGAAATCGTTCCGTTGTCTTGATTTGATCTTTTTAAAAGTGGAAAAACAAACACAGCTTGTAGCTTCGGCTTGAGGGATGTGAACTTTTCTGGGACGAAAAGTCTTTGCCTCCCAAAGTATCAAAAAATAGATCTGCATGATGCACAAGTTTTTACTTATTTCAGCTAACAGTGAGAAGGCTGTACTGTAACAGTCATGCTTGGAATCATGGGTATATAAGTGAGAGCAGCAGGTGAACTAAATGTATAACATTTGACAACAACCTGTTTGCGCAATTATTACTAATAAGTCACCCACAATTTGGCTACAAATACACCCACAATTTACTAGATTAACAAGCAAATTGCTACCAATGTATGTAAATGAGCGCTACTGTCAGTTGTAAAATGATGCATGTGTTAGTTAGTCTTGCTAACCGGTTGTTCGACATGATGCTGCAGTGCTGTTATTTGTTATGTTATTGTTTCTGCTGTTAACACAGGGTTACGGCTAATCTAACTGACTGAGGCCAAGAAGGCAGCCTGACAAATACCTTCCAGTTCAGCCACCGTCATACAACGATAATGAATTTGTATTTTTACATGTTCTGCAAATGTGTTTATTATGCATTAACATTTTGATACGGAAGAGTATCAAAACATTTTACGCTCGCCGTGTTTTCGCTGTATGCATGAATGAATGATCACGTTTGTTAAAAGAGCGAATCATAAACCGCCGCCGATAACAAAAGTTCAATTAAACACAAACAACAGCAGCATCCTTTAAGATTGAGTTTGTGTAAATCAGTTTGAAACTGACTGCAAATCAAAGAGTGACTTTATAAGTTTGTGTGATTCATCTTTTCTTTTGTCTGGTCGCACATCCTTTATGATATACGCGCAGCGAGGCAGTAAAATCGTTAATGAACGCGCTGTCCCTCTCTCGTTTGTGATGAATGCTGTTTTTAAAAGATTCCTCTTCTGTAGATGATCTTAAACATCAAGATCAGTGGCCAGAATGTACAGCTCATTATCAGAAACTGATTGGTTGAGAATGGCTGTCCGTCTGATGGTGTTAAAGAATGTCAATGTTCTATAAAGAACGTTGGATATGCAGCTATTAGCGTCTTGGACGAAGTTCACTGTAGTTCTCAAATAAGCTTCTCATTAGCATTAGCCACGTCACAAAAACCATGATTAGCATGTGTGCGTATTGCTAATGTAAAAACTGAATTGCTATTTGACTGTTGGTTAATATTTGGCCTGGATGATGTCATCTGCAGAGGGAGTTGTTTGAGAGAGGCGGAGCTAGCAATTGCGTTTTCTGAGTACTAAGGAAGATTAGGAAGGCATTAATGTTTAATGTTGCTTACTAGAAACGGAAAACTTACCAGCACCCACAACCGCCAAGAGCCACAGGAAGAAAAGTGAGAGACGGAGAAAGAAAACTAGAGCGTGCGAGAAAGTATAGGAGAGTTTACTCTGCAGCTAAGCCCCAGGCGAGATTCAGTGTGGGAGGAGACTCCTCTAATCTCCGTGAAAACTGAAAAACAAACAAAAAACAGACAGCCAAAAACAAGCAGCTGTTAAAAAAGTCACCAAAGCGTCAATGAGATCCCCCTCAGAGGAGCCCGATCCAATCACAGGCCCCGTCCGCTATCTCTAAAAACACATGGCCGCTAATGACAAAGTGAGATGCGGTCCCATCAGGCAGTGCGGGAGCGATTCTAATAAGGCCAGGAAAAGTGCTGCTTAAACGGAGAAGTTTCAGAGTAGCACTCGTGGAGATGTAGGTGGAAGACATCTCCCTTTCTGCTGACAGAACGAGAGAGAGAGAGGGAGAGAGGGAGAGAGAGGATGGCACGGTGCAGTCACATTGATTGGCTCCATCTAGCCTGTGGGCTCTGTCGATTGTGCTCCCTCTTAAAAGGTTGCAGTGTTATTAAAAGGTTTCTTTTATCTGTCCGTCACCCTTCTGCTCTAATGATGGTGAGCGTGAGAGGAGGAGCGCAGGAAGAAGAGAGAGGGAGGTGGGCTGTCAGAGTCACTTCCTGTCTCTTCGCTTCCTGCAGTAATTCCCATTGCTGCAGTGCTAACATCCTGTTGGTTTTACATATGGGCCATTACTGGCTGGTTATTTGCGGTAATGACTGGAATGCATCCACACTGTGTCGGTGATGCATTAGAACTTTCCCTGATGAAAAGAAAACGGTTCAACTAGCCTGAGATAAGACTGGCTGGTCTGAGATGGTTTAGCTGGTCCTTCTGCCCTCTAAGACTCCAGGTATATAAATATGCATATAGATATTCCAAGCTCTGGAATATTTTATTGGGTAGAAATTGTGAGTGAGGGGGCATGAAGTCCAAACGTTTGCGATACACTGTTTTTACAAAATGTAAAAAGCTAGATTCTTGTAAGGACTTAAAAACATTTCAGGCACATTTGTGTTGCGTTATGTTTTCTCCTGACGCATTTATCATTTTCTCCTGCCCTCGCTCTCTCTCTCTCGCTCGCTCGTTTCTCCTCACCCCCTCACCCTGCACTCCCAAACAAACTCTAAACAAACAGCAGCTTTCTGAACTAGTTATCAGTGTGTTCTGAAATGTTTATCAAATGAACTGATGTGACTAATGAATATGCTCCCCGGGGAAAAAACATCCAGAGGTAAATACTGGTAATCAGAAACAGGTGTCTCACAGCGAGCAGGTGTTTGTGTTCGTTAGAGAGTTTGAGCAGAACGGAGACTCTAAACTCGTGTTCTGACACGGGGTGCCAGACTCTCTCTGCTATCCAGCTGTGCTCAATGAACCCTGGATGCTCCAAGCGTGTCCGATCAACATGGAGCCCTTGTAGCGAGAAACAACCTTTATAGGTCACCTTGTGCAAACCGAACTTCATCCTTTGCTTGGATTCTTACAGAGTGCAAGCTCGTTCTCAAATAAGTCGTTGGAGGACAACGCGGAGCACTGATCCGGCCAATGACCTGCACACTGCTCCACTGAGTCCAAACACAGCCATCGACCTGATCCCATCGAGTCCGCCAGCCCACCGACCCACAACAGCAGCCCGTACTGGCAAAGTCAATGGGCTTCACCAGTTCTCAGCATTAGTGTGGTCAATGAGCCGGTCTTCCATTTCAAGATGGCTGTTCCATCACGCAGGACACGGGGCAAACAGAGGCCAGCGCAGGGGCATCTGAAAGCAAAAGGGTGATCTGAGATTTCACGCAAGGATGGACCCACACCTGGACCGTGGGGGACTCCCAGGACATTGAGCTCGCTACATTGAGCTCTGTCCTGAGTTGACTCTCAAATGCTGCAGTGACCTCAACTTGACACGGCTGCAGAAGGTCTAGCTGCCCGAGCAGCGTGCGTGCGTCTGCATCTCCTATTCAAAACATCATGACCTTGGATTTGATTCACATTCAGTTTAAAACTGGACTTAATACTGACTTCCAGTTCTAAATATTATGTTATCATGGTAAGTATCATACATTGTTGAAGTTGTAGGAGAAATAACAGAAACTCATAAACCCTTGAAAATGAATGATGTCAGTGCTAAAAGTTATGCTGTTGGGCTGTAAAACTATCTGTGATTATTCACATGCCTTTGAACTGAATGATCTTCACATTCCACATATGATGTTCACATGCCATGGTACTTACCTGCCACTGCAGGCTAATTTAAAGAAGTGTCAAAAACATGGTATTACCATTTTGACATATAAAGTGTAGAGTCGCTATAAACGCAACAACAACATTGGAATAACATTCTCCTTTGGCTGAGGTTCTTAACTAGGTTAAGCAGCAGGGCTTTGGTCAGCCGGCTTTGTCAGTAAAACAATGCCCTTTAACAATCTTCACTGGTTTTGCTGGTCACCGTTTACAAACGAATTCATTTAACTTGATGTTCTATTGACATTACACAAGCTAATCGGTTGCACGCTCTTGTTGCTAGGTGTTGGTTGAGGACCAGTTTCTGACCTTCTGCTCTTTGAGACGTGTACAAACACGAGCGTTCTCATTGCCATCACCCCCGTTCTAGACCGCGGAGTCCAGTAAAACTCATCCATCTTCTCTCGCATCCTGAGGGGGGGGCTGCCTCAACTTCATGGGTAAGTCTCCTTGGAAACCGAGTACTTAGTGCTTTGTAGCTCCGCGTACCTCCGCTGAGGACACGTAAGTTCGGTTTGTTGGTGTTTCTGACAGCCGTAAACTAGGTTACACTGTGAAGTTTAGACATTTTTAGGCATATTGAGTAAGTCGGTGGATATGTGTGGATCATATGTTGTTTCCTCCTCTGAGGATCAGCCTGAGTGGATTTGAAGCGGTTAGTTCTCGCTGTTGCTGTGAAGGGATAGTTTAAGCACTTTAGAGGAATTCAGAATCTCGTTAAGCTTCAGTAAAACACGCTGCAGAGATGAGTTTAAATTCTCTCGTTTGTACAGCGATGTTTACTCCATTATTGAGGAAGCGGAGCAAAAAAAACGAGCCCACGCTGGCGCTACTGCCGCAGTCGTTTGATATATTTATCCTGTTTTTTGTTGTTTTGTTTATACTAATGCATGCACATGATGCATGGACTCAGTCGGTCAGTGATGCTTTTTAATTTAATTGATAGTTTTACTGTTAAACGCTGGTCAGTCACTGCACAGTACTCGTAAATTAGACCAGTTAACCTAGTTTACGTGTGAGTTTCTACTATATGTTCTACTGCAGGTTTACGTGTTCTGCTATATTCTGTTTACCTCATAACAAATGTCTGGTAACGCTTTACAATCAGGTTCTGTTTGTTAGCATTAGTTAACTACATTAGTTCACCTAAACATACTTCTGCGGCATTTATTAGTCTTGATTTAACGTTCATTAAAAATATTTTGTAAAATAGCCTGTTAAAATATGTCGTTCATTGTCAATTCCTCTTAGCCAGTGCATTAACTAATGTTAACGAATTGAACATTATTGTAAAGCGTTACCAAATGTGTCTGTAAAGATGTGTTTCAAGAAGTAGCGTCCATTAAATTAACTGACAAGGGAGGGATGGGGCGAATATGCTACTAAAAAACAACCGCGACTGTTGCTAGCCCTTCAGCATGTCCATAATACAATGTGTAAAATAAAACTAATGAAAGCCAAACGAGTGTGTGTGTACACAACACGCCTGCAGAAGCAGAACCCTCGCTCAGCTGTGCCGGGCCCGAGGCGGTAAACCATAGCTGTCTGGATGAGTAAAGATATCTTTCATTACGAGCTCTCTCCTCCTCTATCAAACACATAAAAGCATTTTACTTTGTCTAGCCATCCATATCTGTGAGACAAAGTGCTAAAAAACAGTAATATGTCCAAAGGTCACCGTCCTGGTGCGTCTCTAGATCAGCAGAGAGTGAGTAAAGGCACTCGGGTGTAATTGCACACCGAGTTTTTGGCCACCGAACACGTTCACATAGAAATAAAGAAAATATTCCAGCGACGGGAAACAGTGAAGGCCAGACAGCAAACAGCGGAGCCATCGGATCGATGGTGAGAGAGTCGTTTAGCCCGTGTTGAGCGAGAACAAATTGTTCGAGCAAAAGAATCAATCTGACATGTCAAGCCTAAAGCTCCTCATCCTCGCCGAAAATTCCTCTTACCTCAAAGCGAAGATGGCAGGAACTGTAAAAAAGAACAATCGGAGAACATGAGACGAGATGCCCACATTTAAAGGAGAAATTGTCTCTGTGACATCAAAACGTTGCTTTTCTGAAGGGGTCAGAATTTGTGTTTGAGTTGATATTTAATTTAATACAGTCGTCAAGGCAACTGTCTTTGCTTTCATCCCGATGTGACTGGCTAGAACATGATGTTCTGAATTGTACGTTGAATTTTGTCGATACTTACGTGTATGGTGAGAATTCTGTCTCCGAAAATATTGTGTTTTGGTATGTCCTTGCCGCCGGTTTACCATAAGCTCAGACTGCAGAAAACATTTCTTAATCAATATGTTTGTCTTGTTTTCCAGTAAAAATCTCCAAGCATCTTTAAAGCAAAATCAATGTATCTGATCATATAAGGTGAGTTCATTTCGTCACCAAATTTATAATAAAAATTTATGCTGAAAACAAGAGAAATCTATTTGCTGTGGGGTCAGGAAAACAAGCGTAATTTAAGCCTTTTTAGAATGTTCAGAGATTGTTTTTTGAAAGACAAAAACACTAATTAGAAATGGCTTGTTTTTTAGATGCTGTTTTTACAGCGTTTGTAGCGAAGCTTTGGCAAACATGAGTGAATTTTAATTAATATCAATACAATATTGTTACATATTTGCCTCAGTTATAATTGCATGTTTGTCGCACATAATCTCTCTTGCACATCTCAGACTAATTTATCTCCGCCCTGGTGAGTTTTAAGGACATCTGTGGAATTGTAAATGTAGAGCCGAAACTGGTCAATTCTTCTGTATTTTTAATGATTGAAAACTCACACCAGCAGCTGAATATGAGCTTACCCTAATTCCTATACCTGCCCGACCAGGGTGAACCCGCTGTCTCCCACAGATCAGGCTGTAAAGATATAGGGCCGGCCTGCACTTCTCCTCCAATCAGTGCTCAGTTATACTTAAATCCGTGCACACAAACACATCGATCTCTCTCTTTCTCTCCAAGCTAACGCTGTTAATTAGCATGCCGCGGCTACATCATCTCCTGTGCCAGCCGACGCGCTAACGCGGCTCTGTAAAGATTCCAGCTTGTTTCAGAGGTCGATGTTTGAACTTGGAGAGCCGCTTCAGGCTTGGAAGATTAACATCCATCCGTTCATCTGATGGCTGTGGTACACATCTACTGCTCTGACCTCTTCTTCTCTAGATCATTCTGTTATTGGACATTGATGGTAGCGTCGTTCGTCCTCTGATTAGTAGTTCTCTTCCATTGACTTTGGCTTCTCGCCGAGGGAGCCGGAGAACTGATCAAAAATCGTTACGCCTGTCTGCCTCCGCTGTTTGTTATTGTAACCCTGGTTGCTGGTTGCTGTAATTTAGTTTGCATATGTACATCGAAGCTCTTTTTAACGTTTACATACGGTGCTTCCCAGCGAACAGGGAATGTTCAAAGAACGTTGGCTAAAAGTTTTACGACGTTCTCTAAAAGTTTTCTCAGTTATTAAAAATGTTCTTGCAGTAATATTAGTGGAACGTTTTTCAATATTATATATCATGTACATTCTAAACGCTGTTTTTAAGTTGTTAGTGAAACGTTTAAAAACATTACGAAATAAAAACAATGTTTGAATATTATTTTTTTAACCAAGCAATAATGTTAATGAACTTACTCATGTAATAACTTACGAAATAACTTTCTTAACATTGTTTTACTTAATGCAAACGTAAGGGAAACGTTCTTACAACCTAAACTTGTTAGCTAGGTTGCTCTTTCATCTGAGGTATTCAGATGGTACTACATTGTTTATCACGTTAAACATGAAATCCCTTTAATAACTATTAACTACAGACTGAAACTCACCATTAATTCAAGTCCTTGATCATCTGTTCAAAGTGCTTAATTATGGCTTCACTCAAAACCACTCTCATCTTGAACCAGTGTCATGTTGTCTTAAAGTGACAGTGCACCCCAAAACCTAACTCTGGTGTCATTGACTCTCTCATGTCATGTAGACACGTGAGAACCAATAGCGTTTGATGTCGATGATGTCAAACCTACGATTTCAACCACGTCTCGCTTTTATCGTGATTTATGATATTAATGTTCATATAATCATAACACGCAAGACATTAAGGGTGTTTTTTTGTCTTAATAGTCAACACTATTTTGACTCCTAAATGACTCATTGCTCAATACCGTGTGCCGGAAAAACAAATAATCCACCAATTTAAACGTCTGTCTGCGCACATCCGAGCGCTCAAAGTTAGAGTGGGAGAAATGAAAGAAAAAGATCGAAAGTTTCGAGCTAAAGGAGGTTAAATAAAAACAAGCACAAATCAGGCTGTCGCTGGTGTACGTGGAAGCGAAGGCAGGAAGACAGCAGTCCTGATTAATAGAAATTTCAGCGGGAGATCAGAGCGGCATTAGCCTGACAGCGCGGAGGACGCCAGCGACTGTCTGAGGAGCTCACAGGAAGGCAGTGTGCCTGAAGAGGCTTTAATTGAATTTGAAAGAGGTTCCATTTTCACCGCACAGCAGTGAAAGAGTTTCGTTTGTGGGCGGAAAGTGTTGGCCTGTATTTACTTATTCATCCGTCGTTTTAAAAACCTCCTCAGTCGTTTCCAATAGCAGAGGGGAGGGGTGAGGAATCACGGAGCAAAGTGTGCTCCCCTCCCTCCACGTCTGTTTGTTTCAAATATCTGTTGTTGAGTTTTCTGGTCTGGCGGCTGTCCATTTGTTGTAGGGACATTTCGTTCTGTCCCTGCTGGTTCTCCGTAGCATGTGTGCTTTTGCTATTGGAACACAAAGTCTAATCTGATGCAAGAGAGACGGTTTGGTAAACAGCCTTGATTTTCGGATACCACTGAGGTGAATGTGGCTAGACTTGCTAACTAGCTGCATTACTCATGTCGACTTGAAGACGGATTTACTGAAAGCTGATTCCCCTGCTTCTGTCAGATGTCTTTAGAAGTCTGTAATACCTGAAAAGAGGGATTTGTTTGCATTTGTTTTAGTTTGGCATTGTACAGAACCAAAATCTGCCCCTCAGATATGAACACTTCCCCCAGACGTTTTATCGTGCGTGCTTTCTCTAGGTTACACATACAGTATGTGTGAGTGGATGTTATATAAAGTACAGGCATATGTTTGCAGCTGCAGAATCAGAGACGAAGCTATTGCTCCTATTAGTCAGACTCCTATTTCCCTTAATTAAGACAGGAGGATGTAGACAAGAGGCACAATTGCACAATAAACTCAAGCAGCCAGACACAGACATCCATTAGAAGTATCCAACAAAAGTTGTCTCTGGGTTATTAAGACAGAAGTTCGGAGTGTTGTTTTGGCAGAGGTCTTAACAGGCTCTGCAGGGAAACCACAAGGTCGTGGCCTGACACATTTGACTGTTTTTGTTGCCTAATGCACTCCTGTGGCTGTTGTTTAATGCAAAATGTGACTTTTGGGTTATATAAGCGTATTTCTGTGGTAAAGTGGTAGAATTAGCATAGAATGCGGTGCTTGGGAAGACTTTTGACTTGGGCCAGTAAGCAATAATCTAGCAATCACCCAGAACACCCTAGCAACACCCTGGAAGCTATCCATAGCTCCTTAGAAACACCATAGCAACGTGCTGAAACACTTTAGGGAAAA
>JAZGTJ010011468.1:0-16883 GCA_036877575.1 Botia almorhae
ATTACAATTATCTGTATAAAACATTATATTGACTTGCCAAACCAAAACATTTTATATATTATTATCTATGAATTACGTAAGCCTGGAAGACTGTATAGTTCAGTACAAAATCAGATGTAAGTTATGTTGGAATTTTCACTCATAAGCCATGCAAAAGAAAAAAGAAAAATGAAATGTCAAGAATTTATTGAGGATGAAAATCAGAAATACACTCATGACAACGTGACAGAAAACAGTTTAAACAGGTGAATTGAAAGTAGATTTTGAGGAAATGGGACACTAAGATAAAAATATCATCTTACAAGCAAGCACTGACTAATCACCTAATTTAAACATCTCTGTAACTATACACACGTCAAATGTACAAAATTGTCCGTTCTAGTGTCAAGATGTCAAGACAGCAAAGGACAGCAAAAGGAACGATCATTCACTAGAAAAGTTTTGTCCATTTCTACAGCCTGGAATATTCCATATTGGATTAATGGAAATCAGATAAGCTGAACCAGGTACCCCCATGAATACAAAATTTGAGAATGTCATCAACAGAGGATAGCAGTTAAATTTTGACTTAAATATATGCCTTTACAAACACCCCATAGGCGGCGGAAAGATATACTGGGAGAATTTATATTCTACTGTCCCAATACAGTACACATGAAAAGGTTATCAAATTTCCACTTACATAAATTACGGCAATAACACAGTATTTTAGACAAATACAGTACACTGCTTACTGAGATAACCAGTCACCACATTCTATGGGATGCAGTAAATTGAAGGCAGAGCAGTTTTGCATCAACTGTAGGGTTGTGATAAATAACAGAGGCACCTAGTGCATGATTAGGTAAAACAAATGAATCAATACTTGTGTGATAAAACAACACCTCCAAAAGTGTTTCTGCTCTATAGGTGAATAAAAGAAAAAAATGCTAAAAAGAAAACAACATGTTTCCTTTGAATGGAAATAGCATGCATACCCACCGAAATACAACAAACACAAGGCCAAGTTTTTGTACATGAAAATCGTATGTATACATGTGAAGGTGAAAACAAAGAATGACATCATGCAACGTTAAACTGCATTTAACAAATGAAGCAAAACATTTAAAGATGAAAAAAAGGAAACGTATACTGTATTTAAGTATTGCATTTAGGGCTATACCAAACCTAAGATGCATATCAACAGAAGTTGTGACTGAAGATAACAGATCTTTTATCAAATTTACCTTCACTATCTGACATGGCGCCTTGAAGATCATCCTTTATAAAGGCAATGTCTCGTTCATATCCACTAGTCCTGGACTCCTCTCTCATGTGCTGTTGGACTTCTGGAAGAGAGTGACTGGAACCAAACTGGTCCCGGGAGTCTGCTGAGATGGGTGGGAGGGGGCCTGCAGATGCCCTTGCCATTCCCATGGGCTGACCAACAGGGCTTAGTGGACTTTCCTCTTCAGAGTTTTGTGCAACAATGGGAATTCGACCCCTGCTCTGACTAATTGGTAGACTTGTTGGCTTAGCTCTAGCTGATATAAACTCCATACCCTCACCTTCAGTTTTCAGACGCAATGAAGAGTTTGACAGATCCCTTTTGATAGACAGGTCCAGTCCATACACAGAGGAAGGCCTAGAGGAGGGTCTTGACCGATTACCGCTGGGGTATGTACCATCTTCATGGAGGGATGACCTTATGGTTGGCCCTAGGTTGACAGATTGGCCAAAGTTAAGTGGCTGAGCCAGGGTGGCACCAAGTGCTGAACCCAGATATTTCTGTTGTTCAGCTAGGTTTTTCCGGAGACCAAATGTGATCTCGTCCTGCAGGAGCCTTGCCCTGGCAGACAGTCCACCGACTGATGAACTGGCTGAGGCCAAAAAACTGCTGTAGTCTAACTCATGGTCCCTGCTCTCTTGGATGGGTGAAAACTTTGTAATTTTTGGGTCAATTAGCGCTTTCTTATTCTTTAGCTGTTTCTGGTAAAGAACTGAGGCAGGGAGTTGCTTGGCAGCTTGTTTCTCTAAGGTTAGTCTCCCTATGCTATATTTGTCAGCTTTGGGGAAATGCCTAAAACTAGAATCAGAGTGGAGGTATTGAGGCAGGCCTGTGAGTTGCTCAAGACTATCTGCTCCTCGCCTAAACTCCTGCTTAATTTGCTGTTTTAACATCTTTATTTCATATGGCTCCTCCATGGAATCCTCTTCAGTTTTGCCATAAGAATGCAGTCGGGAAGCAGCCTGAAGAGGACCAAGAAAATCTGCCACATCAGCTGTCCGACGAACATCTGCAGTCCGAAGTAGACGGTCAGCTTTGCTGATATCCTTATCAGCAATACTGAAACTTGACCCGAGGCTTGAGGATCCCTTGGTGAGTTCTCCGATGTCATCAATCAGGACATAGTTTCTGGCATTGTGGTGATCAAGGTCTGCATAGAAGGATTCAGCTGATATGCTGGACATGGGGCTGCTGGCCATGCTGGCTCTCTCCTCTAGGCCCATCCTCAGGTCGAGGTTACTGTATTTACCCCCAAGATGGGAAACTCCATAGGCACTCTCTGTGGACGTAGGGACAATTAGGAGAGGCTGGTTGCGTATGACCTCATAGTTTGTCGTAATTTTTGGCTCTAAGTCAGACAAAGTAGTTTGACGTGGTTTCTGTTGCATCAGAAGGAGAGAGGAATGGTCATAGCCAGTCTGCTGGGACTGCTGATTAAGTGAGGGCACAGAGGAGTAGATGGATTGGTAGGGGGATACCTGCTGATGGTAAAGAGACTGCTGATATAACGTCTGCTGAGGATATTGACTTGGTGTTTGGCTTTGGGAAGCAAACTGATAATGGGAATATGGGCTTGTAAGGGAAGCATACTGAGACTCTGCCTCAGTCTGTGGTGGGATGAACTGGTTAAATTCAGACTGTGGGGCAGTCCGTGGCCGTTCTAGTCCATGACCATTACCTCGTGCCTCTCTGATGTTGCTGACTTCACTATCTGACATGTAGTCTCGCTCTTCTGCTACTCCTTGTAAGTAGGCTCTCTCTCTCTTCTCTCTCTCTTTCAGTAAAGCCTCTTTTCTTCGATTTATACCCATCTCCAGATATCTCAATTTAGCATCTATCTCTTTCTCCTCCTCATCAAGTTCTGCCTGTATCTTACGGAGTTTTGAGGACTCACGTTCAACCAAATCCAGCTCTTTGTCTATGTCTTGCAGGATTTTGGCCCGTGCCATAGTGGTGTTCCTACACATTCGTCTTCTAGTAGAAGCTGTGGTGTACCCAGAGAGGCCCATGAGGGTATCTTCTTCTGGTGGTGGATGAGGAAGTGTGCGTTTTACTTTTTTCTGAGTGCCAACTGGTGTGCTGCTTTGAGAACCCTTGCTCTGTTGATGAAAAATAAAAAAATCTAATTTAGCAACTGATAGACATGATTCATACTAGGTTCCAAAATAGGGTAACTTGTAAAGTAATTAGAGTAATAACGGATGATTAATTAAAACATTTTTTAAATGTGTTGTTTTGATATAAAGTGCAGTCCTTACTGAGTAGTTTTCTGAGTACTGGTACATCATTCTGTCCTCAGTCATTGGACTGTGCGACTTAGGATCAGACAGAGATCGCTGAGAGGGTCTTAGTGATCTTGGGCTACTCAGATGCCTTGATGATTCAGCAGTAAGCATCTTCTGTGTGCTCTTTCCAGGTGAAACTGGCGACAACGGGGAGCATAACACCTTTGGAGATTTGGTAACTGGGGCTCCAACACCATCAGCTCTTAGATGTGTGCTTACACTTATCTCAGTTGGAGCTGGACATCTTTTGTCTTTATCTGATGTTATATCTGAGTCGCTTTCTGTTTGCCCATCTCTGTGTAAATCTACCTTAGTGTCCACCTGAGCCCGAACAGGAGACCTTCTGATAGTCCCTGAATGCTCAGTCTGAACTGAAATCTCTGCTACAGTCTGAATAGCAATACTCGATACTTTAGAGCTTTTACCCTTCTCCCCATCAGCATACCTACTGGAACGAGACCTGCGTCTACTCCGAACAGGGACATCCCATTCATCCTGATCCTCATCATCAGTTTGCACACAGCTATCTACACTTCTTTTACTTCTTCTCCTTCTACCTGAAGGTATTCTTTCAACCCCGTCTTCATCATCAGTTTGAACACTACTTTCAATCAATTTCTTGCCACTAAAATCTACACTGTGCTCTTGCTTATCTATATCAAGCAGGTTTGTAGACAACTGCATTTGCTCCTTTGTCTGTGGACCTGACATAGGAATGTTAGACCCATACTGAGTAAAAGCACCAGAAGTGGTTGTCTGCCAGTTTTGGCTTGGTGTAGTGTCATGAATGGTCACTGCTGATGACATTGAGTTGTCATCCTTCACTGGCCAGTACTGTCCATTATCCCCACCAGAATATTTAGAGTCAAGTATAATATCTGAGCTGGTAGGTGGGGATATCACTTCACTTGGTCCAAACCCACATGGATATAACTTTTGCTCTTCTAGTTGTTGCTGAAGTTGTGTTTGTAATCTGTGGATTTGCTCTAACTGTGATTGTTGCTGTGCAAAGGTTTCTTGTTGAAGAATCAGATGGGCTTTGCGTTCCTCTTCTTGTTGCAACAGGAGCTGTTGCTTCATCTTATAAAGCTCCTCCAGCTCTTTCTGAACAATGAATTGCTCCTGCTCTCGGTAACGTTGTATTTCTTGCCTCTCCCATTCAAGCTCCTCAGCAAGACACAACTGCTTTAACTTCTCTAATTGTAAAAACTCATGTTCAGCCTTGTACTGCTGGCTCTTGCTGTCATCCAAGTCAGGAAAATTTGGAGACACCAATGTATCTAGAGAGGCTGCTATTGCCTCGAGAGTAGCATCAGAGTACAACTCAGGGAATGCTGTCAGTGAAGGAAGTAGGCTGGCTAATGCAGAAGGTAGGATATTCTTTGATATATCAAGATGTGGAAATATTGATTGATCTGTGTCTGTGGTATGTACAAAGCCATATGGGGCAGGCTGATTTTGAAGTGAAAAGTGATCTACAGAATCAGTGAGACTATTGCACGTTGTGCTAAATATTGAACCTGGTTGGGTAGTAATTGCATATGTGGCTGGAACAGGTGCTGCAACAGAAGAGTAAACAATGCCATTTGATGATCTTAGCAAACTATTAATGCCAAATGATGTTCCTTCCAAATATGAAGTAGTGGTGATCCCAGTCAATGCCAAAGTGCCTTTCTTTGAGTAGTCTAAGACTTCATCTGTTTGGTTAGAAAAAAAAAATCAACAGCACCATCAGCATTAAAATTAACAATTGCTCTTTTTCCCCCCCCCTGCTCTTTTTTGCCATGCAGGATTAACTAATGAACTACGACATGGAAGCCAAACAGCATGCAAAGATCTGGTCAGTTTCATCGGATTAGCAGAATGCTAAGCCAAAACACTGAGGGACAACACGGAGGCAAATGCATGCATCTGTTTAAAAACAAGAACAGAAAAAGACAAGAATAAAAACCAAGGCATTTTCAGAGTAAACCAAAGAAAACTAGGACCAATAAATGCTAATCAAAAAAATATTAACGTAAAAAAGGACAATTAAGGACATGTGTTTACTGTCATACTGACCTGTAGAAAGTTTAGAGGATGTCAAATCAATAGCCCCTTCAGATGACCCATTCTGATAGGTAAATCCATTCTTTCTTTCAAAACCAAAGAGTTCAGTCTCTTTTAAATTTCTGTCTGATACCAAACTCTTCATGGTACTGAGATCTTCAATGACAGGTGTGGTGGCATTATCAAATTGATAATGATCTTCTCTAAATCCAGATTGGTTGTCAGGTTGTGTGGTCACTGGTGGTTGTGTTCGGCAGCTCCCTGTGAAAGGAAGCTTGTAAATGACATCACAGCAAACAGTTCGCCTTCCTGATGTAAGATCCACTGGCGTATCATCATCCTCCACAACAGTTGTGACCACCCCCGAAGAGGACGACAAAGCAACTATGGTCTTCAATGGCTTAGTAGTGGTAAGATCTACAGGTCCAACTGCTGATGGCTCTGTATGTACTGGTATACCAGTAGTGCCATTTGTGAAGCTTACTGGGGCTACTGTAACAGGCATTAGAGGAGAAGTTGTCGCTGCAATAGCTCTGTATGACAAGTTAATAGGGATCTCTGCACTACTTGTAGGTTTGGGTTGAGAATTTACAGGTCTGTACACTATCTGTGCAAGTGGTTCAAAGGGGTTGTATGTGGTAAGTGGAAGAGGCAGTGACGTAGCATTTCCCAGATCCAAAGGCTTCTCAGTTATGTTATTTTTATTGTAGGCAATTGTAGCTGTGCAGGTGACAATTGTTATGCTATCCGTTACAACAGAGAGTGTTGCAGTGGGGATTACTTCAGCACTTAGATTCACAATCTCTGGCTGTACAGCAGTAGCCTGGCGCTTGTCACTTAAGTCACTTGACAAAGATGACCTTGATTCTGGGGCTGTCAGATCCATTCCTTGGTCAGTCATTGTAACATTTACTTTAAATGTGGTAAGATCTATAACATCATTAGGGTAGTGCATTCTTCCATTCTGCTTAAGTTTTGGAAGAACTTCTGGTAGAACTGCAGCACTCATGGGTTCAGGTATGGGCTCAACTGGTATTCTCTCCTGAACAACTGAAACAGTGGTAGTTCTCTGCACTTCAGTAGTAACTACTTGAGTTACAAGATTAGGCAAGGTCTCCGGATGCTGCTCAGTTTTTGAGATTGCAGAGTACACTTGACTCATGCTTGATATAACTTTTTCTTGTCCACGTATTTCTTGACTCTCAATTGATGTGTATTGGGTAAATGTAACTGGTATTGATGGTACAGCTGCTGCAGTGGACAATACTTGGGGTTCTTGTTTTGGCTCACAGACGTTTTGCTGCTCTTGGAAGGGTGTTATTGACACTGGTGAGGGACCCAAGACATTTAATTCATCTTCTGCAGCTGAGACTATTAGTACTTCCTCTATATCCAAAGCTTCAAGATCTTCATTTTGAGTTAAAATTGGAATCTGTGTTATTTTAATTGGTGCCGAATATGCTGTCTGCATTTGCTGTACCTCAGGCTCTCGCCATGCCTCACTCACTGAATGCTGTACAACAGATTTTGCAACTACAACTGGTGCTGAATCATATGTTGTTGTAATCATACGTAAGTTGGGTATTGTGACACATGGATCAGCAGTTATGATTTGTGCCACTCCTGATGATGCCACTACAATTGGTTCTGAGCACAATGTTTGCACAGCAGAAACTGGCTGCACTGGAACAGTTACACAAGCTGCTGTTATCTTCTGTGCTGAAGCCACAGTTGATGAAATGTAAGATGTCTCCTTTGTGACTGGTACTGTTTCAGGTGCAGTTTTTTGGAACATCACTATAGGGGATGCTTCTGTATTCATAGCTGAGACAACCTTTGGTGGTGCTGCTATGATCTGTGCAGAAATTGCTGTCACAGGTGCATCCACTACAGCTGTAGCAAACACTCTTGGAGCATCAGTTGCAACCTGCTGCCTAGGAGTTGGAAGTGACGATCTGCGTATTGGGGCTTGGGTTGTAATGCTCTCCACAGGGGACCCTGGTTCTGAGGGTAGTGTTATTACCACATATGTTTCAAGAGTTCTGGCAAACCTAGGTGACAGAGGTGACTTTGGTGATGAAGCACTATGCTTGCTCTCAACAGGGGCAGTCAGGCTTAATGACAGTGCATTTGGTGGTTCTCTTGTTCTTGGCAAAGTTGCAGCACGAACTGCTTGAACAACTACTGGTTCAGGGCTGACTGGTGGTTTTACACTCTCTCTTGATCTGTGATTAAATACCAGTCCTGGTGGAATACAGACTGGTTTGGGGGGAACAGGGGGTGGTGATTTGTGTGTTGGGGTCACAGTTGGTTTTACAGGCACACTAGTTATAGTTGATGGGGGTGCAGGTGGAGTTGCTGTAACTGATGAGGAAGCGCAAACAGTCATTAGCTGGTTAAAATCAACTTTGGGTACTGTGCTATAGGGCAATTCTGGGGGTGAAGCTGCAGGGGGAGGTGGAAATTCAATAACCGGTTTATCTGTTCTTTCTTGGGAGAAAGTCATTACATGTGGTGTTGTCACAGGTAGTGGAACTATTGAATCAGTGACACAAGAAGTTGCCATAACAACACTTGTTAAAGCAGGAACTGTGGCTGCACAAGTAAAAGGAGAACCACTAACAATAACCGGGTGGCTTGTATCATCACCAATAGTTGCTTTAACATCCAAGGGGTTAGCAATGACATATTGAGCTGTCTGGTTTATCAGAGACACATTTTCAAAATTTGGCAGTGTTATGACAACTTGATCTTGCTGTGTCTGCACAGCAGGAGTAATTTGTGAAACTGATTGTAAAAGAGAAACTGTAGCTGAGGCATCATCTAACACACTTTTCTGCATTTTTCCCCCCACCACTTGATGAATATCTTCCAGCACTTGTTGAACTGGTTGGGAGGGTGAAGCTCCAAAAGCAATAATTGTAGTAGGAGAAACAACAGAGACTGTCTTTGCAGCAATAGGCTCTGTTTTAGCTGCTGGAGGTATACTTGTGGCTTTGTCGAATAGGGGTGGCAATTCTGATTTGGTTTCTTTTGAACTCTGAACAGAGATTTGAATAGAAATACTGGTTGGTGGCTGAGTGTCTCTTGCTAAAGCAGAAATAGTGGATGAAGCAGATGACGGAAGAACCACCTGTTCAATAGTTGAGTGAGAAATCGACCCAAGGGTTTGGGCAGAGCTAGTTTGGTCCACAGGGAGAACCTTTGTTGGTGATACTGATACCATTTTTGGGGCAGGAATAGGCACTTGATCGAATGCTAAGACTGTAGCTGGAACTGAGGCATAGGTTAACGGACGTATTGGGCAAGCCACAGGAAGAGGAGACTGAGACAAAGCTGTATCCAGGCCTGACATTTGAGAAATAACCAAAGGTTGCATTATATGTGTCTCTTGTGACCCTATAACAGGTGTAGCAACGGTAGTGGTCATGAAAGGAGCAGGATAAGCAGCAGCTTCTATAGATTCCCAAACAGAAATCTGGCTTGAATTTGGACTTGTCTCATGTTCCAATTGTGAGGCAGCCCCTGGTGCAACTGATTTTGCATCTAAAGTTGGTTCGTGCATTTCAAACTCCAATGATTTTTTAAATAAATCTTGAGGAACTGAATCTACAATATGGGGTGGAACCTTATCTGGAGTCTCAGAATGGATGTTTACCTCTGTAGGTGTTGATATAACTGATGGTTTTGGGGCAGGGATTGGTTTTGGACCTAGTATTCCCTTTGAAAAAGTAAATTCAGCAGGAGTAGGAGTTGTGGCATTTGCTGAGACATGGGTTGAGACTGAAGTGACTTGCGAAGGGGACCAAACCATCTGTTCAGAGGAACCAAGAGGAACAGCTGCAGGTGATGGATGTGCTGTGGCTTGCTCAGACACTAAGTCTGGCATATGAATTACAACTGGTGCAGCAATGTCAACAACACTAGGGCTAGTTGGAGTAATTGGTTCAGGTGTCTGTCCAGAACCTGGAGAGGATGATGGTGCTATTGTTAATTCTACATAAGAATCTGGGGATGAGACTCCTGGGGATGTCGGTGGAGATAGTGGAGATATTATTGAATCCTGAACTGGAAGAGTTTCAGCTGTCTTTCCATGTTTTAATGAAGGAATTTCACAGATGACAGAAATGGGATCAGTCTCAAATGATTCTTCTAAGGCCTCAGATTCTGTGATTTCACCTGATTCTTTTAGCCACTCTTCACCTTGATGAACATCAGTTGGCTCAGATATTTGTTCTTGTGTGATATTGTCCTCCTCATCAATTTCCTCTTCACCAGAGGAGCACTGAGTGATCTTTAAGTCAGGGATAAGATGTAAGGCTTTGTTTACACCTATGTCTTGAGTAGATGTTGATTCTGTAATGTAAGGCTCCAAAATGCATTCAATAGGTTCAGCTGCAATGTCTTCTTCCCCACTTGAGGGAATAAGTATCACCTCAGGGGAATCATATGATGACTCAGACACAGACAGAGGGGAGGCTGGGGATACAGGAGATGATAGGGTTGGACTTGCTCCTGGCGTTAAAACATCTTTATGTGTCTTCAATATATCGTCAAAAGCATCCTCTGTTTGCAACAGTGGCTTTTCATTTATATCTGTACTGAGTGTGTCATTTCCAGAAATAGTTACATAACAAGTGTCACTGACATCAAGTGGCACAAAAGTAGATGTTGCATCCGTTTGCTTTGCTTCCTGTTCCATTTGAAAGACTTGTCTTTTCTGCATCATCTCCTCATAAGCTTCTTCTGGTGTCATAAGTATCCTTACAGACTCATACTCTGAGTACGTTCTCAAATCGTGCTCCTGGGTGACTTTACTTATAGGTGTTACAGTCTGTTCATGTTCCTCAACTAATGTTTCATACGCATAGTCCTCTATCAACATACCTCCATATAGTGGTTCAATATCAGGTGGTGTACGCTTATCTAATGTTTTGTATTCCTGTGCTTTCTGCATCATTTCCTCATATGCCTCTTCTGCACTCTTTAATGGCTTTGCTGCAGCATCCTGTCTCTCATGTGTGTCAGACAATAATGTTTTACATTCTGTTTGGTCACTCTCTGGTTCAGATTCAAAACTAGGTGAAAAGTCAGAGAAAGACGAGTACTTGCGTTCCTCCATCTCTGCAGCCTGCCGCAACTCATCAGTTTTAGTCAAATTATCACGTCTTTCTGTCTTGGATTTTTTTGTGACCTTTCTTAACTGCTGCTGATCAATATCTCCATCTTTTTCTATCAGCTGATCATCTTCCTCATGTACCTTATCCTCCTCAGATGAGTCCTCTATAGTGGGAAGGGCCTGGCCCTGTTGTCTGTGTTTAGCCTTTCGCTTACTCTCTGCTCTTGCCTTTTTATGACTTGGACTACTATCACTGTCTTCATCAATGGAGGACACAGAAGTGGGTGAAGCTGTTCCTGGAGTGATGCTAGACACCTGCACACTGGAAGACCCATCACCTTTAGATGAATCCTCAATTAAACTCTCATTCTCCTCTGTGATCTGTCTAACAGGGGATTTTTGTGTAAAAACAACTGCTGTGGTGTCGGTAGCTGTGATCTTTTCACCGCCATTTGACACATCTATTTCCACTCTGGATTCCTCTAATGCTTCTGACACAGGAATGACTTGCGCATATTGCTCCTCTTGGTCATGAGCATAACGGCTGTTGTCAAAACATTCCTCAGGCTCTACAGAGAGTTTCTTTAGGACCTGTTTCGGCTCATTTGCATCTTCTGTTTTTGCTACCTCTATGGTCTCTGGCTGTGTTTGTAACTCCATCTCTCCTATAGGTTCTCTTATTTGGTTTTCCTCATCAGATACCACACTCTTATCTGCACCCATGTGCATAAGTTGTCTTCGTATGAATTCTTCATCCTCTCCAGAATTGGAACTATCTAGTTTGTAGTCATCGCTGCTGGAAGAAGCAGGCCGCACTCTTCTTCTCTGTATCTGAGGGGAAGATTCACTCCCACTGCTATCCTCCTGGTATTGTTTAATGTTATCCTCTGCTTTGACCGGCAACAGTTTTCTGCCTGCTTCTGTAATGGACATTTCACTAACTCTCTGTATCTCTTTAAGCTCCTCCTCAGCTGAGCTGTATGATTCTGCTGAAATTGCCAAAATGTCTTGTCCTTGTAGGTCTTTAATATCTGCAATCTTTAAGGTGTCTGCTTTTGCAAGTTCACAAATTTCAGGAAGACTGGTATCCATCTGAATCACAACATTCTCCCTTCGAACATCTGTGGCAGCTGGATGAGTATCTGTAGCCTCTTTCACCTGCATTAAAAACACTATTAAATCTACTGTCTGTTTAAAACATACGCCACAACAAAACCATCCTATTATTATTGAGCACAAATAACTTCTGCTTGCATTACTCAATAACATGCATATGATGCTCTACCTTTATAACATCTGTCTCAATTGGTGCTGCTGGTGCTGTCAAAACAGGTCCTGTCTCAGGTTGTCTCTCACTAGGTGCTTCAGTGTATTTGGTCATTTCTTTTGAAATGACCTCAGCAGTAGTAACAAATGCTCTCTGAGGATCTGCAGGTGGTATTGGTGCCATCACAGCCCTTTCCTCTACAGCTGATGTCTGTAGCATATCCTTGAGTGCTGCTTCCACCTTTACTTCAGCAATGGGGACTGAAGCTACAGTAGACTGAGTAGTCACTGCGTAAGTGGTAGAAGCAACAGAAGGAGATGCAGGGACACCTGAAGTGGTCACTACTGTCTTTGCATCAGTAGTTGGGGCGGTTTGCATCTCCTCTACTTGTTTTTCAGGTGATGGTTTTGAAGTAGGTGCCTGTGTGGGCACAGGGGTCTGAGTGACTGTTGGCTTGGCTGCTGTAGATTCTGGGGTGGATACTGGTGTTTGTTCAATGTCTCCCAGCTGCCCAGCTAGAGCTCTCTGTGTTTGACAATTTAAACACAACCACTCGGCCTGCAAAAGAGAGAAAAATATATTAAGAAAGATTATTTAATCTTTTATATACAGTCAACTAAAAAATACACCGGAAAGAACAGGCCCTTGCTTATGCCTTTAATTTCTTTTTTCATTTAATAATAATCACTTACATCTTCTTAAGCACATAAAGGTATAACAGCTGCATTTTGTGACATGTCACACAAATGTTAATAATTCAAGAAACAATGGCATCACACCACATCAATGTCACCATCTGACAGCACTTATTGTTAAATTAGCATCATAATATGACCAACTTACTAACTGTCAAATTTAATGCGACTGAAAAAGCATCTAATAACCTTAGGGCAAAAGGCATGTCATTTAAAGAAAAAAAGCCAGTGCATTGCTGAGGATAAATGCACAACAAATACACTGTCCTCAGCATTTTTACAACGGATCCTTTTTCCTTTATTCTGGCAAGCAGCACCCATGGTAAAACACCTGTCTAAGACCCTGAAGAATCTAAGAAGATGAGCAATGGAGACTCATACTGTGTGTGTTTATGTGAGAGGGAAACACACTAAAGAGATACGATTCAACACATACACATATCTAAGCACAAACAAACACCCACACGCTATGTCCTAAAAGGAGATTATGGTTGATTCTCAACACCCCAATGACGCAAACAAACCAAAGAATTCAAAGGCACATGGTCTGACTTAAGTCACAATCCCTGAGGTTATTTTGTTCATACTCAAAGGCTTATACAACGCTGTGATTGTAGAAGCAGGATTGTCTTAGAAATTGCATTTTAAAGTCATATCATTTTTAAAGAAGGGGATATGCAAATACATTCCCGAAGGGAAAGAAATTAAAAGACAAATCCCAAAACTCCAGACTGAATTTATATCCAACAAAGACAGTTTTGTATGTATAAATTGACCTAGCATCCTAATATAAGGTATAAACTATCCTAATGACGATTCATTAACGATTGCAGAAAAAAAAATGGATGGATTATACATTATTTTATCAACTTGTACCAGGGCATAAAAACAGACACGGTCACATAATAGCAACCTCTGACTATGAGGATAAATCAGTGAGGCAGATTAGAACATTCTCCTTCTTCAGAACATGTGAATTACAACAAAATGCCAGACTAAAGAACGAGGATTTGACCAGGTCATTACCACGTGTCACCATGGAAACAAGATAAAATTGCTATCCTCAGAAGCACAGTTTGTCCTGAGCATTTAGCTCTGTTCCAAAACCTAGCAAGCTGCCTACTCAGACAGCATTCTAGGGCAACATACGTACTGCTGTAAACTGAATGAGTCTTGATGCCACAACACACATATCCTATTTATCTATAATAAATGTGCATTAACTGTGCTATTAGGCGGCATACAGAGTTAAAGAGCGTTCTAATCTAAATGAGTCACAAATCTGTTTAGGTGCTTTAAAGGGCAGTTGGCTGGTAAGAAACCTTACTAAGTTTTGGAGCAGAGCTTTTGTTTTCACCTCAACCTTTGACATTGAAATTAAATAACTGAAAATAAAACAAAACCAAAAAAACAAAACAAATATATGTCAATCTGGGAAAAATATACGGAATCTCGGAAACTGCCATGAAATGGGAACTGTTTGGTAAGAACCTTTTTGCGTTTCATTTGTGCTTGGCCTTTAATGTGTAAATTAATTGTGGTGATGCTTGTTGGCGAGATAACAGCTTAGAGCAGAGTTTATGTATTCAGAGAAGCACTCAAGAGCACTGCTGAGGAATAGATGCTTCAAATAAGATTTATTCAAATCTTCTAATAAGGTTCAAGTGGAAATTAAATATTCAGTGCACATGCAAAATAAAACCAATACAAGCGCAACATACAGGAGAAGTACTGGCCTCCAACTGCATATGCAAACTCCTATTTCAGAACATAGCCGTAATAAGCAGAAATGCAAAGCTAATTTTAACACTGACGCCATCCAAAAAGGGTGAATTGCTCGTGGGTTCGATTAAAGGTGCAATCATCACCTATAATCGGAAACTTGACTCTGCCTCATACATATGCAAATCAGGAGAAGCCTGATTTAAATCACAAAACCAACAGAGCGTAGAGACCAATCAGAAGATTAATTAACAATAAAAGGAACCAATCATCTCCGTCAGGATGTATGACATGCTGAAAGAATGTTCTTATCACTGCTTCTTGTCAAAACTGTATGTGGGCAATGTAGAGTGCTGATCACGGTACATCAAATAAGACTGCAGATCCACTGCAGGTTTTAAACGAATGGATGGAACACCCCAAATGTGCTCAGTGACTGTGCTTAATGTTTTATACAAAATTCTGTGCAGATTTTAAAAGCAGAAAGAAAAAGACATGCTACTTGTAATGACAGCATATGGTGATTTATATAGTGCGTCATTAAATGGCTTTCAGGTTACGGCTGAGTTTCGCGCCTCAGAACGCGCACAAGCTGTTTAGACATTGACAAAATTCATCCATTGCATTTTTTAAACGTTTCTATGCCTCTCAGATCTGCATACTAGTAACAAACTAAAAAACTGCAACAGCAGAATACGGCTTTATGATTTAAATCACTCGTAACTCGTATGCCACAGTGATTAGACTCATTCCAGAAAGACCAGTCAAGGAGAGGTGTCATACTCTAAGATCAATTACAACAGCTCAACCATTTAGACAGAAATTTCAATGTCAACGACCCTGAATAATAAATTGGAATCCATCATTCATTGGTAGGGAATTTTCACTTTACTGCAAGAAAAAAATGGCTTATATGTTTTACATCTGACAATATGCAAATGCAGGGATGAGGACAGATAAACAGAAACAGTCTGGGGGTCCTTCCCTAAGATGTAATTGTGTCGGCTGATAGTGCTGTGTACTCGCATACTGCCTGCAAAGTTTCAGCACCCAATTCACTAAAGGAATTATGCAAACCAGGTAACAGTGCGCACACTCACAAAAAAAATCTGTGCTAAATGCAATTTGCATGCCATAATTCCCCGTATTGGAGGCTGGTTTTCAGATTTTGGTGGTGGAGGATGCAACAAACGATCTGGCATACAGTTTTTTACTGAGACAGAATCCCTCCAACATGATAATCCACCCCATGTCTTAAAAATGCACAACTGCAAGTTTGTATGACTCACATCTAATTAAATATATCCAGCTATAATGCTTTTCCCATTCTTTGCCCATCATTTAATCAATTACATCTGACGTTAACTAAAAAAATGTAAAAACAAAACTCATAAATTACATTTACCCCTACATTGGGTGGTATTTGAACCGTAAATGCACATTCTATAATTAGCATCAACATTTCAACTGAGTAGAGGAGTATTTGTTTTGAAATAAATGAAATCATTTGCAGGGCTATTGCCGCACATTAACATCTAATCAAGCTGGATTGCAGATGGTTAACCAATGATAAAGACAAGGTCTTGTTCTGAAATACTGTGGGTTAAAGTGGACGACTGTTAAGTGAATTTCCTCCATCAGTCTCTAATAAACTGGAGGAATATGCTTCATTGGAGAAAAAGAAACCACGCTAAGATCATAATGTTCCTGACCTGAACGCCTCCGTTTCAAGATGCTCACAGCTGGCGCAAAGTGAGAATCGGAGCAAAAATGTTCTGCTCTCCATTTCATCACCCGTGGCTTTCCGAGCCTCATGGGAAAGTAGGATGTAAAACATGGTACATTACCCAACATCATCACTTCCCAGCACACAGTGTTAGTACATGCCAAGAATGGCAAAAGAAGCGCCAGAAGCCACATTCTAAAACAACAGAAAGCTATACTGGAGGCCACTTGGTGATTAAATGCAATTCTTGATTTGAATTTTTGTTTCTTGTAACATGCTTAGAAAGTTCTATATCAATAATTCTTATTCTTATCATTATTATTATTACAATTCTTATAATTAAAATTTATAATTCTTATAATTTAAAAAAATTCTATATGTAATAGCAATTGAGGCATTGGAAATTATACTGGCAACCTTCAGTCTCTAACCACTAGGCCACAACTGCTTCTATAATAAGCAAGTTAATTTATGCACCTACAACATATCTTGTCCAAGGTTCCAATGATTGCTTAATTGTGCAGTGTTGTTAGCACAAGGACTGTAAGTAGTATCATTTGCTGGTATTTGTTGTTGCATAAATTCATCTCTGTGCCGCCACAGCTGGTTCTGAATCAGGCAAGTCTGGCTGCCCGCCATGCAAAGTTCTCCTTAATTACAGACAAGCATAGCAAACCAGCAGGCCTCGAGAGAGGTCTGACATGGGCCATTGTTTTCTGTGATTAACCCTAAAACAAAACACCAGCTCTCTAG
>JAZGTJ010011469.1:0-16881 GCA_036877575.1 Botia almorhae
TGTATGTATTTTATATTGTCCATTTGTTAATAATAAAATGCGCCCGTTTTACATGTATGTGTAATATATATGTATGTGTGCGCGCGCGTGTATAGATAGATAGATAGATAGATAGATAGATAGATAGTTTTTCGTGTGGGAGAAGCCCTTGAACGTTCACTGCGTATTACGTTCCTTTACGTCATGACGTTCTTACAGGCGGTATTTTTGTTTTCATGTTTAGTAGTTTGACACGGGCGCGGTTTTTGTTTAAAATAAAGGTTGTATATGGTAAGTACCAGCATATATCTGTAAATATGGTTCACCATATGATGGTGTGTTATGTCACAACAAAATACACGAACATTTTATCACTTTAAAAACGTTTCACGATCAATAATTTAAAATTGCTAGTTAGCTTTACGGCTAGCGTGCAAACTAAACTCTTTTGGTTTATTTAGAACATTCACCTTTGGATTGTAATTTTGCGATTCAGAGTTATACTTTCCTATTTCGAAAGTCGTTTATGTTTGAGCATTGTTTTTAAATTTGTTTTACTTTATGAGAGTGTTGGTTGCTGTATCGGTATGAGGTGTTTGTTAATTTCGTGCCAAAGAAATACCAACGAAATCTAAAAGTGAATAAAAAAGAACAATGCTGTTGTTTAATGTAAAGTGACATTTGTGTGGTAATGTGTTTTGTTTTAAATCTTTGTATGACGTTGCCACATTTATAGACCCCACACCCTCGAAGCTGACAGTTATGGCCCAGAACATCCAGTTTTCTCAGTCTTCAAAGGATAGAGAGAGCATGGGTACTGCAAAAACGGGGTTGTTGGATGAATGCGAGGAACAATTTGGACTGCTGAATAAGGTTATTTGCCTTAGTTTTGTTATTATATCAATAGTGTTAATTGTCGGTGTAGCTAAAGTATAACATGCAACGTCTTAGTTAATATAACTACCTATTTTATCTTTCAGCTTCAAAATGAGATAACTTTGGCAGACACTGAGTCTAATAATGATGAGTCAGATGAGGTTTGTCTTTCCTTTTTCAGTTCTGAGTTTAGAAAATATTGTGTGCATTTTAAAGAGTTATGCGTTATAAAACATGGCCTGTTTTTCAGCATCATTCTGAAATTAATTATTTTGTGAGCAGGCAGTCTATCGCCTAAATGCAATAACAGCTGAGCTAGAACAGTGGCAGGAAATGGAGCCAAAATGTAAGTGTAATGTAAATTATTATTTATGTAATGTATTATTTATTTATTATTTATGTGATGTACATTGTTTTTTTTTAGAATTCTATCATTCAAAAAATGCAACTTATGAATTTAACTTATATGCAACACCACACTTAACTTTTTAAAGCGCTACAAATCATTAGAAGTTTACAGTTTATGTGAATACAGATTTTGTTTTATTTTTAGTACTGCTGACAAATTCTGAAATCCTATTAGCTGTTGGACAGGAAGAGGTAAATAGTCACATTGATAGCACATTACATCCAGTGGGTAATTGTACCATAATGTATTTGCTTTCATTTGTTTTTTTCTTCCTACAGTTGCAAAGACTAAACAATCAACTTAAAATGGTTCTGTCATGCTCACAATCAAGATTTGATGCCCTAAATAGGAATTTAAAAAGGTGTGCCAGATTTAAGATGAATTTGTTTTTAAATTAACAAATCAAAATTAGCCGCATTTAACTGATTCCATGTAATTACAACCCTGTAACTACTGTATTTGTCAGAGACCAGACATGGCTGGCAGAAAAAAGAGAAGTGTTGAGTGCAGTATCTGAGCGAGTTGCCACACTACAACATGAAAATGGGAAGTTATCGGAACACGGGTATGTCAGTTTTATGCTGGGATTAAAAATATATCTTTAAATGAGATTACAGACGTACAGCAGATACAGATGAGTATCTGCTACATAAGTACAATTTTTAAAAATATATTCAAAGACTTGCATGGCTATAAATTTTCAAAAAATTGAAAAAAAATCTCATTCTCAATTTTTGTGAGCTTTGCTCCTGGTGAAGTATGTGTATTTAATATAAATATAAACTTTCACATTGCAGTGTTTTGCAGGAAATGAAGAAAAAAATTAACAATCTAAAAGACTATCATGGCAGCCTCATGGAAATACTTAGTGACATGTTAACTGAGCACTTCCCAATTCCTGATCCTCAAGGAAATGGCACTAGGAAAGAAAGAGTAGGTTCCATTTTTACACTCTTAAACCAGAGACACACTTAACTGCACTACTTGCATCAGTTTTTAGAAATGGTAACAGGCGTTTTATAATAGTTTGCCGACGCTATAAAACGTTCAACCTCTGTAACACCAGTGCTATTTGCAAAAATTAACAAACAGCCCTGATAATAACACTTTATGTACAAAGAAATATGTAAAACAAAAAGTGATCACAAGTTCAACCATATGTTATTGTAGATGTTTGCTTACCCTGTATCAGTATACCATTTCAGGGCAGCAGTAACATCGATTGCAATGGCATTCACCAATATTAATTAAGCAATAATTAATACAGCACGGCCTCAAGTACCTTATTGCTTTTATAAAACGGTTACCACATAATAAAAATATTAAAATCATATTTATTATGTTATATTATAATGTTTTTATCAAGTAAAATCATCATCTGCCTTCCGCTGTAAAAAGTAGTCCCTAAGGGCAACAGAGTGCTTCTAAGTGCGGGGGCTCAATGATACACAGAACCGTTGAGAGAAGCGGTTGTAGCCGTGCTTTATCGTGAATAAAACACAGCTGCTGACCAATCAGAATTGAGGAATGGAACTAACCGTTTTATAATCACATTTAAAAGTCTTTGTTAGAATGATTGACAGTGACTCACTCTTACATTCTAAGGCTAGAATATTTTGACCACAGACTACATGACTTGATCAGCCAACAGTAAACAACAGACTGAAAATAATAAGTCTATAAATTAAAAAAACGTTAAGTGTGTCCCCAGCTTCAGTTATAATTGATAAGGGCAAAGTGACAATTATACACACTTTCTAAGAACCGTTGCTAATTTAGTTGAATTTTTCAGGCTGGTGCATATGATGCAGAGGTTAACCTGCTTTCATTGAGTGAGATTATTGAGGTATGTTAAGACAATTTACATTTTTTTAGAGAATTTTAAGTTTTACCTTGAACATAAATGAGATATAAAAAGTGATTTTTTTTTTACCTCCTATGTATTAACACTTAATCATTCACATTCTTATTTATTGCAGAAATTGATGAACAAAACATTAGAAACTCCTCATGACCCTTATGTGACTATTAATGATACTTTCTGGCAGCCATACACAGAGATGCTTCTTCGAAATGGTGTTGCAATAAGGCATCCAGATGATTGCAATAAAATACGACTAGAATATTTTTTTAATCTATAGAAGGTTGACTAAATTTATTTTTAAAAGAAAGTCATGTTTTTGCGTTTACGCTTTGTTGTTAGTTATGCCTAAAATTATTTTATCTATTTAAATAAAGCTGCTGTAAACAACAACCATGGCTTATACAGTACCCTTCATAATATTTGGACAATGATATTTTCTCTTGATTTTCTTTCTACAATTATTTCAAAACTTGTAAGCAAGTGGTTAATATGCACATTATCTGAATTCTTTTGTCTTTAGCAGTAAAGTTTTCACTTGGCCTACCAGTCCCTTTGCTATTAATAAAATGTGCACTTTTTATCAACTTGTAAATTGTTTGGTTACAAATTTAAAACAGGAAAATCTTGAAAAATATATTTTACACCCAAACATTATGGAGGAACTGTAGTTATATAGTGCAGTAGGCCTTTAAAGTTAATGTGGTCAATTAAAAGGTAAACTCTAATGAGAAAATAAGATGTAAACTGCTACTCTTTGTGGGACCATATAGTTTTAGAAAGTGTCTCTGAGTGTCATTGTTTTCTCAATTTTATTCTTGGTCTTTAAGTTAGTTGATTATAGTCATCTATAGGAAACATAGAAATCAAGATTGTCACTGTCTTTGTCACAAGATTTTTCTGTCTATGTTCATCTATACATCTGTAGGCTCATGTGGTTTAGCTGCACAGTATGTACCATAATGAATTTTACTGTTATTTTTAAATGCACACAAAGCCAATTTCTTTTATGATTTTGTGGTTAACTGTTTACCTCACTAGTCACATTGTTACATCCATACTCAATTCAATAAGACTGTCCTTTAAATATTTTATTGTGGGTCAACATGGCTGTAAAAAGTGTTTAAGCACCAAGTACTTGTAGAATATGTATCTCTTAGTTGTTTCCCCAGTCCCAGAGAGGTAAACAGAAACATTTTTTAATTGAACGAGTTCTAGGGAACATTTTACAAATGACCTATGGAACATGAATAATGTATGTTTTACAAAACGCATCTTTTTACTTTAGTTAAAACTATCATTAGTAGCCTATACTTAATTTATTTATACTTAAATTCAGCTTAAATTTAACTATACTAGTGACAATTTCTAGGTCTTACGCAAAATTTCTCAAGAATATTTTAATGAAACTAAATTAGTGTAACTGACTTTTTGTAGAAATAAAGCTGAGAAGAAACAACAGTATATTTGTTTCATCAGTGAGAATCAAATCCTTGGACCTTGGCATTGTTTGTATAGTGGTTTACCCACCTAGCTACAGGTGTGTCTGTTTTTCTTAATCACACTTGCTTACATTACAATGAATGCCTGAATGCATGGTGTCCTCCATGGTGGACAGACGTGTGACTTTCATTTTTTAAATCAAAAAGTTTTTTATGAAAGATTTTTTAAAATTTTACTTGACAATACAACACTGCCTGTATGATGAACAGCAAATTCATATCAAAGGTATTTTGTAAAAAAAAAAAAATACAGTCAATGTGTATTTCTGTCCAGTAGCTAGAAACATCTAACAGATGAAGTTGTCACCTAATTATTGTACTTGTTTTTAATCAACGTTTGTTTCCTATATATTTTTACATTTATTGCTATTATAAAATAAAGCATCAAGTCATTTAACAATGCCCTTCAACAATGATTATTTACAGTTTATCACACTCTCTTGTACCTTTCATGCTTAATCTAGGGGTAAAGTTACTGTTATACATGCCCATCATTCTAAAATAACAGAAATTGCAAATAGAAATATTTACAGTACAAAATAAAATATAGTAAAAAGATTTTTAGAAGTCCCCCTGAGATAAAGAAAATGTCTTGGTCTGATATTTACTGGCCTGCACAAAGTCCAAACCTGACAAAGCAATTGTTTGTCTATTTAAAATAAGGTATTCCTGAAAGTATTATAATAAAGTAGAATGTAATACATAAATTATGCATTTTGTGATATTGTACTTGTTGATAAGTACTTACTTGCCTGTGTGATTCGGGTTCCTCTCAACAGAGGGCGATAGATACCTAGTTTTTAATCTGGATCTGTTGTCCCTTACGTTTACATTTCTTATATCCAGGGCTCGAATTGAGCGGCGATGGCATCCCATGGAAAAATATGACAGAAAGCACCCCTTCTGTAAAACCACCATCCCCGTTACCATGTTGTGTATTACGTAAAGCTTATTGTACACATATAATATAAAAATTATCTTATGATAATGACATAGTATACATGGTAATTCACAAACTATAACTAACGGCAATTGGCCAGTCAGAACTTAATAAGGAGCAGTGCACAATCTCACGTTTTCGTCAGTTTCGCACTTTTTAAAAATGGCCAAGTGAACGTTTAAGCGCAGCTTTTGATTAGTGTTTAAAGACATCGCTCTAACATAATATTATATATGCGAATGCTCTATTGCGATATAATATATAGAAATGAGCTTCCTATTCTCCCTATTCTCCTATTATCTTCTTCCTATATCGTCCACACCGTGTACTAACCAAGTTTAAGTGAAGAGCGACAGCGGACTTTGTTTTAGAAACAGTTTCTATCTCTGCGATCGATTTATATCATATTAAAGGGGTTTATTTTTAAATTGGTATATAATTGGCCAAGACTTTAGAATCCCTAATGAAAGCAACAATGTATAATTTACCTTAGATGTTGAAACGAATGTCCAAAAGGGTTAACTCAGTGCAAACAAAGTTTATTCTTTGACAAAGATTGTATCAGTTCCGATTGTAATCAGTTGCCAGTTTCTTAGCGAGTTGGAGACAACAGTGAGCTTTAAGAGAGAGAAACCGCCCGAGCGCAAATATGTGCGTGGCTTCTGGTGTGAACAGACAAATTGCTTGGGTTTGGAATCTTGGTCTCCTACAAGTTTTGTTAAATAAAAATTGGTTAAAAATTAGACACATTTTGTATCATTGTGTAAGTTTAACTACCTGACCACACCATCTCTCTTGAATTTTTTTACAATTCGACCCCTGCTTATATCCTATCCTATAGAAAGCTTTAAGTTGTTTAGAAGTACACTTAGATATAAACACTCGTAAGAGTTAAATGACGAGTTAATGCTCATTTGCTTGTTTGCTGCGGCTACTCTTTGAACTACGCGGCTTGTGACATCTTCCATTCAGTCACTCCTCAAGAATGACCTTTCTGCAAGACGTGGTTTCTATTGATAATCAGTTTCTTTTTTTAGCCTCTGCTCAGGATACGTATACACGATCTTTAGTCTTATTGGTGTGGTTGGTTTTAACAAACTTGCATTGCTTTATAGAAGTACAGTTTTGAATGGTGCTGATAATTAGCCTACCTGACTTCCGTTTATATTTTATTATCCAGCTTTAAATACAAGCTTTCTGTCAGTCTCCACCAATGTCCTCCTATAAGGGACACAACTGACAGCCCCGTAATTAGACAGCCTCTACACAAAGTAAAAGCGTCATCCTAAAAATTTTAAAGGAGAATCGAGTCGATATGATAGAATTTGACAAACTCAACGATAATTGTTTTATAAACAATGCTAAAAGATTTTTACAGTGTATAGCTAGTCATTGCGGTGTACCATAACTAAACACGTTTGTTCCTGCATTCCTGTTGTGTTTACCAGTTTGTTTAAAATAAATTGTATGGAATTGCAATATCGATAATTGTGTGTTTATATTGGCGTCCTCAACAAAGTAAATAAATAACTCGGGCAGGTAATCCAAAAAACTCTAACAATCTACATCCAAGCGCCGACGTACTTTTTGGGCCATACATCTCATAGTATTTTTGTCTGTTCGGCCCAAAAAACTCGTATTTCGGCGGGCCGCTGCGTTCTTTGTGGCGGTGTAATGTATTTGTCGAAAAAGACAGCGTCAGATTTTTTTTTCAAACATACAGTCCTAGGAGACATTTAATTAGGAGCCCATTGGATCTTTTTAAAACTGGCATTGGGCTGTCTCAATCACTTATTTAAACAACCCCCCCTTTTAGGCTCTTTGCATGCGTACAGCTTCCGTGTGCATCTGTCAAAATTGTCAGAGAGAGAGATGGTAGGCCCTTTAGACAGACGCTGCAAAATGTGTCAAAATAACAAATATGTTTTATGCCGCAGCAGGACCTTCATCAGGGTGATGATGATAGTAGTGGTGGGCCAAAAACTCAAAATTATGGCGATAACACAACACTAATAAAATAATAATATATTGCACGCTTTGCTCTGCGACTTCGTGAGTTTGGCTTGTTACATTTATAAACGCGGGTGTACAAGCTGTAACGTCTCATTGTTACCATAAGGTGGTCAGAACGGCTAGTTTACACATTGTGCACCCACGTTTATAAATAGTAGATAGTTATTTACTATTTTCAGTTACTCATTAACTAAAATGATTAGTTACGTCATTATCTTTCTTTCGTCATAATCAGGCAAACTCTTTCTGACATGCGCAGAAATGCAGTATGTAAAAGTTTGTAACCAAAAATGAACGTTCATCAAGCCTAGTGAAACGTAATATTTGTAACGGGTTTTATTGACTTCATAATGGAGCAGCTATTGCTGTTAACCCACCGGATTAAAGAGGAGGGGTGGGGTTCTGCGTTATGTAGCTGTCCAGGGTTCTGAAAACGTCCACAATACGTGGATGATCATCTTAATCAAATCCATTCTACAATTTAAATGTATAAAATAGGTATTTTTGTGGGCTGTTGTCTTTCGGACTTCAGAAGTTATAAAATACATTTTAAATATGGTCTACAATGACTATTTGAGATTTCTAGAGATCTTAGGTTAAGCAAGCATTACATTTTGACCAGTTATTTAAGTGCATCTATTCCTCTGCTAATTCCAGAGAAGTGATGGAATGAGTCTATAAATAGACTGACGACACCGCGCAGAAAAGTACAACAAGATAGATCTGCTAAAAAACTGAGCTGGCCGATCACACGTCGTGCCCATCAATTTAAAAGCGTGAATGGGAGTGTGGCTTGCATATAGACGTTTTTATTTTTCCCTTTCACATATGAGTGTGTGCCTTCGATTGTTTCATTGAGTGTAGTATATGCGGCGCCCGCAGATCTGTATTTTTATCGACTTCATCTTTCTGTGAACGACGAGAGAGAGGGAGGTCAGTGAGCGAGAGACGGACTCCGCCTTTGCCGTCACCCAATACCGAGCTACCAGTTCAGTAAAGGGGGAAACAGATCTGCCGGCTAATGCCGGAGTCCCGCGTTGCGTCGTCTACGGGCGTAGACATTATGGTCTTCCCGTAAACTGGAGGTGGAGGGGAGAGGCGGGGATGGGGGTAGCGAGAAAAGAGGAGGGCAAAGCAGAAAAAACGCCGAAGAAGAACAAAAGCACAATTGTTTGTGCCTGAAACCATGGGAGATTTGCACTATTCTCAAAAAAACGCTGCTATATCCGTGGACCATGTCGTGAGGTGTGGCTCTGAGCGCTTGAGATACTGCCAATAGATACGCGGGGCAAAAGATGTCCGCCTCAGTAGGGCCCCAGAGCGGCCCTTGCCCACCCACTGTGCCGGCTCACATGCCTGATATGCCGGACTTAAGTCATCTTACGGAGGAGGAAAGAAAAATCATAATGGCAGTGATGGTTCGGCAAAGGGAAGAAGAGGAGAAGGAACAAGCCATGCTAAAGTAAGGGCTGAGCGATGTCTTTCCACAAACGCGTTTTCAGACTTGAACAAAACACCTAGCCATAGGTTTCTTGTAAGACACAACTACCACCTCCTACCGTCATACATGCATCGTATAATTCATAAGTGTCATATGAAGTGATTTTACAATGCGTAAATCTCCACATTATCACTGTAGTAACATTAGCTGAAGAAACATCTACTCGTGAAGTATGGTTGCAATGGACTGTGTAGAGTGTAGGCGTTAATGTAGCAGATAAGCTTACTAGAAAGTATGTTTTATCATTATTTTGTGTCCGTGGGAATTAACTGGATTTAAGGCCAGGGGAGTTACAGGTGCACCAAGGAAAGCAGACATGGAGACGGGGCGTGACAGAGCTCGAGGATGAATCATACTTAGCAACTGCTTGCCACCCCACTCCACCCGACGCACCCTGGGGGCAACACAAAGTGCTCCCTACCTTTAAACAGTTACTCAAACGCTGGGAATGAAATACTCCTTTAGATGGTCCAAACTACGACTAAACACCGGACGAAAGCCTATTGTATTAGTCTTGTGCCCCCAGCTGTGTGAAGAGAACACGTTTTAGTTCACTGCATTTTAACACAGGGGACGTGAAATAGCTGTTTTTGCATATCTGCAAACCTTATCTAAACACCGACAACCACAATGTGGGAAAGATATAGTTTTTCGTTTTGTTATTGGCGAGATATTATTTCATTTGGCGAATGCGCTCCACGCGATGCATGCGAGGGCGACCACGAATTAAATATTTGACAATTTAAGCTACACAAATAGCTAGAAGTTGCGAACATAACGATTTTCATGTGTTTCGATATTGAAACATTTTTTCTCATATGACAACCATCCCGTTCCCCTCATTGGCAGGAATGACTTTGATAAACCTGACGTAAATTTTCTGGTGGTGGCACAGTTCCGTTTCGTGTATTCCCTCTGTTGTTTCTATTCACCGACGGAAATGACGTGATAGAAATTGAGGAGTGGTTATGCCATTTTCAGAGCTCCTGTAACGACTGTCTGGAACGGAAATCTATACCTTTATCCATGTCATGAGTCCTAGGCTCAGCAGTATCACGACTCACGAGTCATATGTCGATTGTGATGCTGTTGGGTATTTCGCAGCGAACAAGCTAAAACGTGAAGCATAGTTCAAAATAAAGTACCTCTGTGTCTCAGTATATTTTTAACACATTAATGGACGTCGTGTTTACTGATATGTCATCTACTTTAAGGTACACAGTTAAGTAATCATTCATCATGAATCATCCGTGTTTGTGACAAATGACGGCATAATATGGTTTTACTGGAAAACCTGGTTCTTCTTACATTTTCATTCCTAACTAAATATCCACGAGATATGCCCTGAATTTAAAATGTTACATTTCTTTTAATAATGAATTTGACCACTGCACACTTTACCAAATTTTAAATTTATAGTAGAATTTATGATTTGTTGACATTTTGAAAGAGTATGTGATATTGGTTATTTATTTGTGTTTTCTTGGTTGAGATAAAATAACATGGCAGCTGGGTCAGATAAAACCCTGTAATCAAGTTGTTCATTATTTTAGGCAGCCTTGGAAACAGGTCAGAGTTAATTATTGAACATTAATATGTGATTGCAACCCTTGGTCAGGTCACATAGTATAGTTCTTCTCACATCCATGACATTTATGTTTACATTTGGCAGATGCTTTCATGCAAAGTAACTTACAGTGCATTCAAGGTACAGTGCATTTATAACAGTGCATGTGTTCCCTGGGAATCAAACCCACAACCTTTGTGCTGCTAACACAATTCTTGACCAGGAACTGTATATCACATCGTACATTAATATGCATAATTAGGATAACCAAAAGCTTAATTACAAGTTCTGTAAATCTACAACCAACATATTACACTTGAGCTTGTCACCCTTGTTTTAAATACTTAATCTAATTCACTCCAAATCTGCGGCTTTATCTCTACATTTACAATTATAACTACTTCTCCTATAAGGGCTCTTCCCTCAAAGCTTTATATCCCCAGATACTCTCCTTAAGATATCACATTTTGGGAGCTTCCTCCACATAGCTATCACAGTAGAGCTGTTAGTAGTGGCCACAAAAGAAAGGCAGAATCTAGCAAATTTACTTTTCCTAGCTTCTGTTTAACAAAAGCTGACAGCGTGCGCATATTTGAGCAAATTGTATTGTATGTATGTAATTACATCTGAAACTGATTGTCTGAGATACTTGTATGCTCTTCCTAGACCTATCTACCTACATAATTCCCACCAGTATTTCATAAAGCTGCACTTAACACGTAATAGTAGAAGTAAAAGAGCATTTATAAATTAAAAAATGTAGCAAAAAGTGCTAGTTCTGCAATTTCCACTAAGGATTGCAGACTTTTTTAAATTGCTTTAGCCAGGGCCAGACCTTTATCTTACAGCAGTAATTTGTCTGCAGAAGAAAAATCTTTGTAAAAGGATGATGCGTCTTACTAATATCATAATCACTGGATCATCTTTTCTTGTTCTTCTCTGTTTTTACATGCAAAGAGAGGGTTTCAATGTTTCTGAGAGGAAAAACGTGCACATTAAATTATGAATTGGTGCTGAAAATAGCTCACACTTGGAAGCCCTTGCTTAAATATTTAAAAATATAGCTTGTCACAGGTTTCTGCTGATGTTAGTAATCTATTTTTAACATGTTTATTTTTTTACATTTCCTCTTGAATTCTTAAATAGATTTAATCTAGTGTGAGAGTGTATGCATGAGTAGGCTTATAACTTTATTTTTTTGTAAATGAAAAAGTAATAAGTTTGATGAAATGGGTTCATCTGTTCCTATAACACTGCACTTATATACGATGATATTCTCTTACATGATGAGAAGAGAGAATGAGTGTGTATGTATGTGATAGTATACTTTTAGCTCCCCCAGAACTCAACAACATGAAAGTTTAATTAACAAGCATTCCACATGGGTTGCCCAGAAATTTTGTGTATGTGTTTGTGTAAAGTCACTAGTCAGAAAATTCCCCAGTAACGTAGTGCTCACCAGTTCAAAGTTTCAGTCACACATCTGAGGTATCAGCATGTGGGATCAATGACCCAATGACCCAGTGAAAGAACCACAAAGCAAAATAAAGTTGGGAGATTTGAAACTGAGTATTAAAATGATCACTTTCCAAGTGCACATACAGGTCCATCTTTGCTAGTGTTCAGTAAACACTGACCAAAGTTTTGCTGATACATACACTGTGTGATTGTACATTTTAAACACTCATGGTGTTTAGAAATTATTACATGTAAGTAATAAGTAAAAAGACTAAATTAAACATTTGGCTAAAATAAACAATACATTTCAAGTTTTTTTTTAAATACCCTTTTTATCAACATCAAAATTACTTACGCAGCCTGTCTTCGCTCACAAATAAGTTCACAAATAATGAAACAATGTTAAGGGCATGTCTTTGTTGACTTGAGCGGTATCTTTCTGCAATAACAAAAATTGCCATGAAACTTAAAACTGTCATCTTCTGTACAGTATTTGTGAATTACTGTGAGCGCGCCCCATTACTATGTCCATCAGAAACATATATATTAAGTTCCCTTTTGACGTCTGGTTTGAGGATTTGGGGAATGCCTTCAATGTGACCGGTGTCTGAATCTCATGAAAAAGCTTTATTCTTGTCTGCCTGGTTGAGCCTGGGTGGATGCCCCATGGATCATGTCTTGCTTTTGAGGCTCAATGGAGGCTTGTCTCATGGGGGTTCGCAGAAGGATTACATGCTCCGCTAGGAGTGTCGGAGAAAGCTCTCGTCAGCATTTTCTGATCTGTCAGATATCACCCTGCTGCCAGCAATCAAAGATATCCAGGCTGAGATCGTGGGTAAGCTTTCCCAGCTTTTTATCCAAAGAAACTTACAGTGTATTCAAGTTATACATTTTATCAGTACATGTGTTCCCTGGGAATCAAACCCACAACCTTTGCGCTGCTAATGCAATGGTCTACCAACTGAGCTATACGAACACCATATTTCTGACCGGTGAAGCTCCTGTGAGCCTGCCCTTTCCCCCTTATCTCACACTGAGATGGAGAAATCTTGAATGGAGCTATATTTTGAGAGAACAAGCATGCAGGGATGCCTCCTGCTGACGAGACATTTCAAGCAATCTCTCAGTGTTCAGTGCTTTGTCCATGCAGACTCAGACTCTGCCAATCAGATCACTTTGGGTCTCATCACGTCTGAATAGTAGAGCATATGTGACCATGGGTCAGGATGGTGCTGCACAGCATACAGTCACCATATTACAGGCATACCAAGCTGACCTGCTCAAAGACTTGGATCGGGGGGGAGGGGTTTCCACTGAGTGGTGGCTGAGCTGTGTCCGGTCTACAGATTTAGCTCTCCAGTCCACCAAATGCACGCCCGCTGCTATAAGCATGGCCCGTTTATATCTGAGGACTGGAGGCGGAGCCAGAAACAGAGCAGACTCTTGTGCCCTGACAGGGCAAAATGCAGGAGTGGCGTGATGCTGGGAAAGGATGTAAGATGCCAAGGACAGGTGGGTTGAGGCTCGCATGAGAGTGAGGAAGTAGCCCCCTCTAACCCCCCTTATTTCCCTGTCTTTTAGTGTTGCATATATACTTAAATAAGCTCTGAATATTGTACCAGTAATAATTATGGCAGCCTATTTTAAATATTACGCCTACTCTCAAAGTTCGGTGTGGCCAAATTAGCTCATTGTTACAATCACATGAGCATTAAGGGTTTTTCTAGCGCCCAAGATATTGTGGTTCTATTGGTAGGCGGCCCTGTACAAACCCTATAGAGAATAGCTGTGCTGAAGAGTTGTAGCTCATTACTGGCAAGCTCCCCTCGGCTAGCAGTATGTTGGGCTGAGCCTCAGCCTCACTCCTAGTGAGGTGGCAGCTAGCGTTCAGTAGTGATTGTTGGAATTCCACTCTTGCTATAGGGGGTTTGCCCCCCCCCCATGAGAGCCTCACCTTCCTGAGATGTGGGTTAAACATAGCGTGGGTCCTTCACACTAGGGAATCCCCGCTCCCCCAGAGCTCCATTAAGGGACAGTAGTTTCGAGTGTTTGTAGCTAGTTGCCTGCTAACTACTGATTGTGGGACAAGTGTGGCGTAGCACCCTCACTGTAGAGGGTCCTCTGCACCCAGCAGGGCTCCATTAACAGACAATGGTTTTGAGTGGTTGTAGCTAAATGTGTTCCAGCTCCCCTTACATTTTTCATCCTGGGGTGAATGTGGAGTAGTTCCCTGTCTATATATGCTGTACATAGCATTTTGAGTGGTGGCAGCTAGTTCTTACTAGCTCCCCTCTGAACACTGGTCCTCTAGTGTTTGAATAGAGTAGTGTGCTCTCTTCAGGCCCTGTTGTTGTATTTATTCATATAAACACCTGCTTTAGCATTTGCATGAAGCTTCAAAACACTGCAATTAGCATTTTTATAAATACATTCTAAGATGCCAGCGTAGTTGACCAACAGTTTTGAAAAACGCATACCACCAAATGAATTGTGTCTCACAGCCAATTGAAGCTGATCTTCTATTAAAGATACTTGTGACAAATGACAATTGAGGTCAAGTTTAACTCTCTACATCCTGTCAGGTCCGCTAACATAGTAACACATATTGTCTGTTTAAATCATCTATTGAGATGGTGGTGGGATATCAGTACAATACCTTCATGGTAAAAAATGCTAAAACTGCCACATTATTTAATGGAATGATAACACAGAAAAAAGTTGTATTTCCATCATTCTCTGCAGAATTAGCAGCTCATGACTGCACTTTCCCAGGGCATACTGGCTCTGTCGTTAGGATTAAGGGGAAATAACAAAACCTTGTCAGTCTTGTCACTTAGTAAACATTAAAGCATGTCAAATTTATCTCTGTTTACCTGTTAACCTGGAATATACCACAGGATTACACAGCAGCTCTTTGACTTAAAGGTGAAAGAAATAATCTTACAAACAGTATTATACAAAGAATATACAATTTGTTTTAGTGATAAAATGGAATGAACAGCATAACTTGGAACATATTGCTTTGCATGAAGACCCATCCAGTGAAAAAAAGATGATGGAGATAAAAGAACAGAGTGAGAAATGAAAATTCTCTGCACATATGCAAATGTTAATTTCATGTCAGCACCCAAAATGAACACCGCACAGTAACACTAAATACTAACGCGATAAAGCATGTGGTATTTGTAACTAAACACCAGATTTAAACACTATCTGCTTAACAATTTAAAAAAAAAAATTATAATTCAGTAATTTGCCATGTGTATTCTGTGTAAATATACACACGTGAGGAAATACAACTCTGCATGCAAACAGAAAATCAGAGAAGAAAAACTAGAAGTCTATAAGTTCTAGAAGTTCCAGTTATCACTGAAAATACTAACAAAAAAGGATGGGAGGAAGGGAGAGAAGGAGTGAGAGAAAAGAAAGCAGGCATAGGGTCCATTACAAAGGGCACTTAGTCTATAAATACATAAAAACCTACCTGCAGCAATAGCAACAAACAGTAAAGTAAAATATGCTGCTATTTCTTTTAGGCATCTGTGTGTGTTTGTAAATATAAGGCTTCAAGTATTAACAAACATTTCAGGCGTTTCGTTATCTAAAAGGAGCTTTTTGTGGAGCTTTTTGTAATACAACTATTACCTAAAAGGAACAACTCTAAATTCAACCAATAAAATGGATCATTCTAAAATATTATATTCTTAGATTAAATAGATAATTCTAATATATTTTCTACATATTTCTACATATTGTGTTCTGAGGACTAAGTTTAGTTGCCGTTATGTGTGTGTGGATCAGGGAGTAGCTTCTGAGCGGAAATTAAAGTAGACATTTTTAATTAATTTGTGAGAGTGGAAAAACTGAGGTGAGAAAAGAGATACCCAGGCAAGGCGTCAGCCAGGAATCAGCAGACTTAACGGAAATAGCCCCTTTTCTCTGCTCTTCTCCCTTTTTGTCTATTCATCCATCCTTCATTGCTGTCTGGCTCACACCTACTCATCTGATGTGGGCAAAGAGTGAAAATTACCAGCCAGGCCACGTCGAGGTAAAAGAGAGAGAGAGATTCTGATGTGTGAGGGACAACCTGAAGTGATCTCTGAAACAAACATACTCCACAAAAAATATTTAAAAAAAATATTTTTTACAAAATATTCCTACCTGCACATGACTTTGAGGTTAGCCTTAGCGTGGTTTATGATTTCTAATAAAAAACTGATCAGAAAACAATCAGACTTAATATCCAGCAAATACAAAATATTTTGTGTGTCTCTATGTTGCATCTTACTTTCTTGGCAGAATGAGGACATCCCTGTGTTCTCCTGTTCTGCAAGAAATCCTGTCACATGACAAACTTTGACAAAATAAAGGTATGCTTCAAGTTCTCAGAGGTTTCATGAAACCTTAAAAGGTTTTGTTTTTTAAAGTTTTCTTGGGACTAAGTTACAAGTTTACCTCACAGTGATATCATATTTGAAGTAGGCAGCCATTTAGGGCCCAAGCACTAAAGTGTGCAGGGCCCTATTGTTTTCCTTAAATTGAGAGTCAAAACAATGAAATAATGTTATTTAAAAAATTTACATTCAGGGAAATGTTGATTCAGTTCAAAGGGAAATATGTATAATTAATTGTCATTAAATATACAGATTTTGTTTTACATGATCAGCAGGAATGATGACAACAATCAGCTTATGTATTCGCCCAGCAAGTACATATGCAATCTTATTGAATCTAAGAAACGTTATTTTCCTGGTCTTGAAAAACAATGCTTCTCT
>JAZGTJ010011470.1:0-16880 GCA_036877575.1 Botia almorhae
TGTAAACTGCCTGCAGTCACAATGTAACTGTAAACTGCCTGCAGTCACAATGTAACTGTAAACTGCCTGCAGTCACAATGTAACTGTAAACTGCCTGCAGTCATAATGTAACCGTAAACTGCCTCCAGTCATAATGTAACTGTAAACTGCCTGCAGTCATAATGTAACTGTAAACTGCCTGCAGTCATAATGTAACTGTAAACTGTCTGCAGTCATAATGTAACTGTAAACTGCCTGCAGTCATAATGTAACTGTAAACTGTCTGCATTCGCTGTGTATCTGATTGATTCAGTGATTGAGAATATTCTATTCTCAATAGAATATTCAGTTATAGTTCTTTAAACTATAACTGCTTCTGTCTCTTAAAACACATTTAAAATGCTGAAATAACCAAACGCCACGGCCAACCCAGACAAAACTGCTGCATGTGCTAATTCGTTTTGCGTTAAATAAACCTGGTTTTAGGCAGATCTGATCTGGGATCATCAAGCCAAATCTTTAAGAACTGAATCAGCAAACACAGAAACTCATGCAAAAAGAACATGGCCATTATATTATTGCAGCTTTATCCATTTCCCTCGTCACAAACAAACTAAACATTTAATATCAATTACATAACTTAATAAGGCTACAAAAGACGTTGCGCTAGACCTTGTAATATACCTTCCTGAAATTAACTTTAAGGTTTAAAATCACAAACTTCATTAGATCGTGGCACGACAACTAAACATCAGCAGCCGCAGGACAGAAGAATGAACATTATGTTGGTGATCAATCTTAAACTACACAAACATGACATTTTCCTAAACTTTGTGCTGAGAATTCGTGCAGTTGTTGTTACGTCATTAAATCACCTGTCCCTAAAACACACACACATCAAAACTATAAAAAGATAAAATTATAACACACACAGAGATGTACTCACCCAGAGAAACTGCGGAACTCCCGCTGAATAAATCCCACATGCGCTGAACGGGTCACAGGTGAGCGCTTGCACTCTTAGGTCACATGTCATCTTTGGTTAAATCCTATTGGTTGCTGTTGACCATGCGCTGCTGTTGACCTGTGCGGTTTAGTGCTCGGAAGTTGTTTTTATTAAAAACGTCCCCAAAAAAGAGTGCAAAGACATGACACTGCTCTCTGCTCAATCTGTTCCTTTTATATTGACTTTAATTGCACTCTCCCTGTAAATACATGTGCCATTTGATCGCACGGATGCAGTTATATCATGTAAGGAAATTATGACGTGTTCATTGGATGACTTTTCTGACATAACTTTATCATACTGAAGTCTGCTTCAGTAACAGCTAACAGCTAATCACAAACCAGCTAATCACAAAAAGCACAGAAAGAGCAACAGAGCACTTTAATATTGACCAGGCCCATGTTTACTGAATGCGCTTAAGATCTTACACAGAATAAAGCAGAATATATCAAAAGTCTTCAGTGTAATGTCTTAAAATAAGCAAGACTCATACTGCTTACATTAGTCTGTGAATGCAATCTTGTGACGCTCTTATAAAAGATTCTCTGTAGTATTACACAGAAACTGCCTGAAGAAGATGACGCTGTGGAACATTTCACCTGTTATTTAAGATAACACAAAAGAAACAAAATGCAGAACCTGTCAGAAAAAGAAAAAAAATCTGTCATCCGCGATCTGTTGCTTAAAATTCAGTTCAGTGTTTTTAAACATGTGTCTGAGATTCACAGTCTCTTCTGTCCTGTTGCTTCTTAATAAATAACAACAAAGCAAATGTTTCAAAACTTTGCAAATTTTGTCACAAGTGTCAGTAAGTTTGAGGAGAAACGGGCACCAGATTGACTCCTGAAGTTCAGTATAAATGTTTGATGGTCTGAAGGAACCTCACAGAGAGAGGACAGGGAGTTTTGACAGTAAATTAGAGACTGAAGGAGATGACAGGGGTGATGACAGAGTGATGCTCTGATCTGACAGCAGGGAGAGCCAGACGGACATATGCACCATCACTCGGAGCCCCTAGGGAGACAGGAGACAAGCTGACGTACTACACACACTCATGACTGCAGGAGAACTGGAACCTAATCAACGGAACCTAACATCCTCAATTACACACACACACACACACACACACTAAAAAATACATTTACACAAGTTACAAAGATAATCATGTGAAATCAGTCATCTCAGCTCATCAGCTCTTACACGATCTCACACTGCTGTATTTCACAACACATTAAAGTGAACACAGATCACATGTCTTACTGCACTGATGAATGCATTCTCTCTCTGTCTGCATTGTACAGCATTTATAGTTCTCCTAAAGATCTAAAACTTGCCCCTTAAACCCCCATTTCTCATCACATTTGCTGAAAGTAGCAGCTGCAGTTCCATGATTTCACTCCACATCCACCTGTTGCCAGTTGTTAAAACATTGTGGAAATTGCAGTGATGGTACCAGCATTACTGATGTGCATCTGAGATGACAGGAAAGCTCCTGCATTCACAGGAAGAGAGAAAAACACCTTTTCAACCTTTAGATGAGCTTATTTTTTCATTCAGCAGTCATAAAGCCCATTTTAGGAGCATTAAAATGATTTCTACATTGCCCTTATTTAAATGACAATTAAGTGCAATCAGAAATGACTGTATGACAGTAATAATAATCAGAAAAACTCAAAAGTAAAGCAACTGGACGGTAATACATTAATTACTGCAGGGGTGATCATCTAAATTAAGATTTCAAATGCAGAAAGTCTTAAGAGAAATGTGGGTCTGTCTTCATTGATCAATACATACAACACAAAGAATTTATTTTTACATGAAAGTGATAAATTAAATATCAATTACCAACAGGATAAATGTCTGTGTAAGATACAGTGTTAAAGAAATTTAAAAGACTAGAAATCTTAAAACGATAATAAAAAGTTCATACAGGATGTGTGACTGAGAAATGAGGAATTCTATAAGAGCTGTATGTGTAAACTGTAACTGTACAAAACAAAGCAACAGCTTTTGAAAAGTAATGATGTCATACATCTTGCTTTGATATTCTGAAAAGCTTCAAGACATCTGTTCAGCTCATCAAGTTTCTGTGGTCTTGGGTCGTGTCGTTGTGATTCAAACTGAGATGGAAGCTGAGATTCTTCACAGAGCTGATTACACAAATACACACTTTTCATCCATTGGCTGAAAGATGAGCTGCCAGCGTGCCACTGAGCAGAGAAATTATCATCATTTACAAGGCTGAAGATCAAAGAAAAAGCCTTATGTACTGTAAACATCTGTCTGTCAATCCAAAAGACAAACACATTTATCAGTTACATGTCAATTAATATGATTTTCACATTGCTAGAAACAACTACTTAATTTGTATGATTATTTATGAAAAGATGTGTGAGTATTAATATATTTATGTGTATTGTAAGGCACAATGCTGGAGAAGTTTCCCAAGATAAAAGCAAATCCTGACATTTGTATCTTTATTCTCAACGTAGAAAACTTGACGAGTGTCATCACTGGTTCCCCCTCAGTGGTGACGCCGGTTCCTGCTTTTGCAGAACTGAGTGTGTTTCCATTTGCCCTTCTGTTTCCTCTTCTTCTCTTTGTGTTTCTCACAGTACTGGTCTATAGAGCGACCAGAACCGCTCAGCACACTCATGTAGTCCTTATAATGCTGCTCACGGTTTCCCCACAATCCCTGCGAAGCAGCCAGGAGTCCGTAAGGCTGCCCAAGGTCCAGGATGTGAAGAGAGATTTGGAGAAGCGTGCGTGTGAAGCTGTGTTCTGAGAGGTGCAGAAGTACGAACCTGCATCACTAGGCTGGAGCCAACGAACCAGCAAACCTTGCTCTGTCACAAGCACACGGTCGTCCGGTTTGATCTGCAACGACACACACGACTGTAATTCTTTCTCAATATTCATGAGTGGTGTTTGTAACACCAGGGGTGAGAGTTGCTGGAGTTTGTGATGTCAAATCACACTGTTAAGTACACATGTCTGTACACACCCGGTCTGTACATTTACATCTGTGGTGAACAGTGCCTAATGATGTAGATACTAATAAGTAGATACTACTACATACTGACCCTCTGATACACACTTCCTGTGGGGGTCAATCTATCATTCTTACATTTGATGTTAAGGGTTTAAATTCACTTGTCAGCGGCAGTTTTTACTCTCATGTAGTGTTTGAGGGGTTAAATCCATACAACACCTTCTGCTCAACACTCCTCCCTAACACTGAGAGAGAGACAGAGAGACAGAGAGAGAGAGAGAGAGGGAGAGATACAGAGAGAGGGAGAGAGAGGGAGACAGAGAGAGAGAGAGAGAGGGAGAGAGACAGAGAGAGGGAGAGAGAGAGAGAGAGAGAGAGAGAGGGAGAGAGACAGAGAGAGGGAAGAAGAGGGAGANGAGACAGAGAGAGAGAGAGAGAGAGAGAGAGAGAGAGGGAGGGAGAGAGAGAAGGAGAGGGAGGGAGAGAGAGTGTGCCTGTAAGCACACAGAAAACAATAATAATCATTTTTCATTTAGTTCAGTTTGTCAGGATGTGTCAGGATGGTCAAATGAATTTGATGAATATCAGAGGTCGGTCTGTTCCTTACACAAAGCTAACATGCGACTTTAACATGTGGTTTCAGGTTTGACAGCTTCAGTGTTCATGCGTTTTAACTGAATGAATGAGAGCATGGACAAGCCCGACACCTCAGCTCTGTCACATCTGTCACACCCACCCCAAACGCCCCGCTGCATTAAACTGCACCCTGTGCACATCTCTTTATGTTTTTAATGTTTTAATGGTTCTGTGTGTGTGTTACCGTTTGGAGGCTGGTATGTATCTGGAGCACTGTGTGCCGTCCCAGGCGCAGTACGGGTCTCTGGCCAGGCAGCATTCTGCACAGCCCTGCCCGTAAATATGACACCTGTGTAGAGCCACCTGCACCAAGCCATCACTTCCTCCAACAAACAGCTGCTGCTGTGCTCACACACACAAACACAAATGTGACCAAAAGCATTTACTGGAGCAAACTCTCTATCAGCGTTACCAGTAACCATCATTCCTTCTCTGTTTCTTCTGTGTTCTTTAGTATCAACAACCTCTGATCTAGGTTTTCTGACAGTTCCACAGTTTAATGAACATTATTCGAAACATTATTTTAACTTTATCTGTCCATACAACACAAAAATTAATCAATTAACCCATACCTCTACAGTTCTATCTGAATAAAGGTTTTGGGTTAACTTATGAAATGAATGACACAAGTACAAAAGCAACAGACTGTAAAACTCTGATAATACAAAGCTAAACAAAGAAATCCACATTAGTTTTAAGACAGAGGCTTAGAAACCTTTAGTTACTAAAACAAGACAAACAGCCAAGAGAAAACACAGAAACAAAAACAGCTGACTGATCATTATTGAGTGTTTCTTCAGCAGAATTTACAGTCTCTGCAGTAAAGATGCTTTCTGTGCGTTCCTGAACGGACTTTCAGTTCACTAGAGTTCAGAGATCTTCACCTGTTTTGAGGAGATGTCCATGATGAGGATAGGTGTGGGATTCTGCAAGCAAGAAACACATTTGCATGTTGTGTCTGTCACTCACTTGTGAAAGCTTCTCACATGTACATTTGTGATCTTTACCTTGAACACATGAAGCTCCTCTAAGATAATTTCCTCTGTGGACCAGTTTTCCTGAATGATGCTCACAACCTTCAGAACTGAACCTCTATCTGTGCGACACACATGCACTCACTTCAAGCTCCGTTTCTCTCAAACTGACACACTCTACTGCCATCTGCTGGTTGCTCTACAAATGACAACACTTAAGCAGCTAATCTATACTTCTTATATCGCTTATTTACGTCTGCAAAAGGTCACATTTTCTTTAATAGAATCAATCGTTTGTCAAATGTAATCTAAATCCCTTTTATTACTTGTATAGTAAACCAAATAATCATTTCTCATCTTTCCTCACTGTGTAGAACTGTTTTATAATTCACCATCAGATTTAGTTGTTTAATATCACTGGCAGCATATCAGATGTGTTTTCTTACCGGTGCCCAAAAACATGACAGCATACTGTCCATCCTCAGCTGACACACGCTCCACCACGATCTGAGTAAGCCGGTACTTTGTGTTGATGCGGGTGAAAATGGCTCGGCCCGTCATTGGGTAGACAGAGCGGTACATAAGTGGATGCACTCGTATAAAACTGATGACTTCATCTGCAAAGTCTTTAGTTGTTTTTATATGAGGATCATACGTCCGACTCGGGCACTGTGTGAAAAAACATTTATAAAATATACAAGTGTTAACATGAAGTCGTATTTACAAATAGACACTTAATCTAAAGAAATGTAACTGCTTTTGACAGCATCGTAAGTATTATGTTAATCGGGTTTTGAAATATAAGACGGATGTGAGATACAGTGTTATGTCTCCCTCTAGTGGTAATGGTGGTAACTCTTCATGGAGTCAGTAGATGACGACGCTTTATGACACTTTGACACTTAAGAGAAAGTTCAAGGGAGAAACAGAGAGTGTTACTGACAGTGCCTGGTCGTGGATAAGGGATTCTGCCTTCATATTCCACCCAGCGATGGTCCGGTCCCTCTTTATGAGCATATGGCCCATTAAACACAGCACGAATTTCCTCCATGTTATAAACACACACAGCTGATCCTTTAAAGATAGCACTGACACCAAACACACACACATATAAATATTTAAAGGTTAACTGGCAACAAACACATTTTAGCTGCCTGGGAATCAAACCAACAACCTTTGTGCTCTTGATCAACAAACACTCAACCAACTGAGCTGAGCTTCTGAGCTTCACTGAGCTTCAAAAACACTCAAGAATCACAGAGAAATTATATCTACAGAAAAAGGTTATCTTACATGATCATTTACATGATCATTTACATACATCAAGGACACCTAGAATTGACACCTAAAACAGCAGTCTGTGATCTCTGTTATGTTAAGCATTTTAATTTGTCACACAATCATATGAGTTGACTCACTGCTGTAGTGCTTTACTCTCAGTTTCTAACTTTTACAAGCGCCCTGTTCCATGTGAGTCACATCAGACTCTCCTGCAATTTGTGTGGAGAATGTAAATGTACATTTACTGTAGTGACTCTGTGTAAGAGCATAATTGTGTAATTTCATTCTGAAAGGAGGATCAGAACGTGTCTTTTCATGAGGAAATGTTGGAACAGATCTGCTCTTCAGATGGTTCTTCAGGTATCATTTTCACAGGTGCATCAGATGTTGTTTTGTGGTAATCATGTGCTTTGGTGTGGACACAATACAAAACCCAAACAACACAAGCCTGAAATGCAAATATCATCACAATTGTGGCTATTTGTGATGCCTTTAGAGTCCCACACCTGCAGAATCTCCAGTGCTGTCTGAGAGCTGTTTATTTCACAGACATGAGAGGCTGCTCGTCTAAACAAAGATCCTGCTTGTATCTGAACAACATCGTTCACGGGCTACACAGACAGACAGACACACAGACAGACAGAATCACAGTCCTCAAGAGTCTTCAGTTTGAGTGGAGGAAAACAGGAAACAACAGAATCGGTTTACAGAAGGTAAGTATCTGTTTTCATGAATGTCCAGATGAGGAACCATCCTGTTTAGCACATCACAGACATGTTGCATTATAACAGCTTTGATGAGCCCAGCTAATGAATTCATGTGAGTCCACATTAAAACAGTGATGTTGCTGAGGTCAGGAATTATGTGTGGACATGACAAAAGAATTATCCACTTCAAGTGTTTGAGATGGAGTGAAATATGAAGCCATTTAACTGATGTTCAGCCAGAGGTTTTGCAACTGAAAAGTGGTCAGTGGCGATTGCTCATATAAGCAACACTGTTACCATTGGATACCTGCGGTTAGAGGCTTTTCTAACCCAGTAAACCCAATGGAATATTCTAGATCTTGGTATAACTAGAAAGATAAAATGAGGCTGTAAATATTGGTCACCAGGGTGGCAGATTGTGTCTACCTCCAGCGTCTGAGTTTGTTAGGTTTTCACATGTGTAAATAACTACAATAAACAGCATACTGCTAAGGGCACTTAAAGAGAGATTTCACCCTAAAATGAGAATTCTGTCATCATGAACTCACTCATATGTTGCTCTGAGTTTGATTTCTGTAGGCACTATTAACTGTCAGTGTATAGAAAAAAACATCAATACTCAGTTTAAATGAGTGAATGATAAACAGAATGTTCCTTTAAGGTGAATCGTCTCCTTTAATGTCATTAAACAGAAAATTGAGACAGTAATTTCTTTGAAAGACCAGCCTAGAGCTGATTAGATCAGCAGAACCAAAACACAGACCAATTACGACTTTATATACCCAAACAAACAGCCTCATTTGCATATTGTCTACTGGAAAAGAAGAAATGAATAAAAGGCAGTATTTTCTACACCTCTGCAGTTTACAGTTCACCAGATTCATAATCACTGTGTGAATGTATTTCAAACTCTCAGCTGTGAAAAGACTTGAGGCTCATCAAAGCTTCGACTCTTCCAGTCACATTAATAAGTTTAACTGTTTGCCCAACTGAAAGCTTTACCAACTGAAATCCAGTACAGCCCCCTAGACCTCTTATTACCCACAATTCTTTTCACTGCACATGCGCGATCATTTAACACCTGATTCATCAGCACATTAACAGAGATATCAATGATATCAGTACACAGAACACAGTTCATTTACATGCATCTCTCCACTATAAAGTGACATGCAGCAAGTTATTATTTTCATCCTCGCCCACTGCAGTCTTTAGGAGCAGTTAGACTGCCTCTCCTGTGGGCGATTAAACAAACACAAATACACGTCTGCGTATTTGCCTTAGTGCACTTAAAGGCACTCCACAGACACACTGAATAAAGAGGGACAGAGAAACACTGAGCTGATTGGACATGACAGCATGCTTTGATAGTCTGATTCAGAAACATGGTAAACTCAGGACAGAGACAAACAAAGGAAGAGATGCAGCTGCTGATGCAACGCATGCAATGCACCCAACAATCTAAAGGTGAAACCGTTTCAGAGCATTGCACAGCGGACAAGGTGAGTGTTGCTACGACGATAAAGCAGAGGAAGTCCATATAAGGAAAGATGTTCACATGGGAAAAATTCTTGTTTTGCCCTTGGCTCATGTTCGTATCACAACAGATGTTGCTGGAGAACAAACGCATGCATTTTATCAGAGATTTCCCTGTGCGCTTTGAGTGTTTGTGTGAGTCTGTGCAGCTCAGTGTATGTAATGCAGCAGGGACTCTCTCTGTACAGTTAGGTTATCTCACTCCTGTAGATCAATATGTTTGTGAAACAGAGGCAGCTGAACACACCTGCTGTAATCACTGTCACTGTCTGATTAACACCACTGTGTGACACTCCACACACAGAATCAGATAGTTTTGACTTTAACCTGGACAGTCATTCTGGTTTACAGAATGGAGTTCTTAAAGAATTAGTTCACAAAAACATTCACTCATCACTTACTCACCCGCATGTCTTTTCTAACCTGTATGACTTTCTTTGTTTCTAAGTTTCACAAAGAAATGTAAAGAATTATTCCATCCAATCACAATAAACCTGTGTACTATAAATGTCCTCTGAACCCAGACGGTGCCAGAGCTGTGTGTGACAAACACTACAATCTTTGAAAGTGTTAACAGTTTTTTGTGTTTGTGTTTATATATCAGTGAAATGTTTTATGTGTACTGTATTAACGTTAAGAGAGCACAGCCAGTTTCATGTTTACAGAACAAACAGTCTCATGTCTCACCATCTGACATATAAAGACACTGAAATATTTCTGAATATCTGACTATATAACAGCAGGGCTCATGGAAGAGAACATTACAGTGGCCAAAACATCACAAAATGTACCAACACTAACAAATAATACCAGGACAATATTGTTTACTGTATATAAATATAACCATTATTTGGTACTTTACATGTATATATCAAAGTACCACGATATCTGTACTGTTATCTGACGCTGTCACTGTAGTACATTTTCCCACAGGTTGTCCAGTTAAAGAGAGATGACTGGAGAAGATTCTCTCTGACCTGTGGGACTCCAGCACAGATGAAATGAATGTGTCTGTTATGATGAGATTGCACAATTAAAAGACACATAATGAACTGCACTGTCCTCTCTTCTCTACATGTGACAGGTAAGACAGACCAGACCATGATAATGTAACTGTAATCCAGGAGCTAAATCTGCCTAACGACAGTCTTCATTATCTTAACTTGTGCTTTTGTTCATGAGGACATTTTAAATCTTTATGCCTAAAGAGATGAAGTTTGCAGTTATTTCAGGCTGAGTTATGACATAAAATTTGTCAGGGGTTTATTTGGAGCTGAAAAGATTCTGGAAGCCGCTTCTCCTGTGTGACATTTTCCCCGTTACAGCTGCAAATGAGGAAGAGTCTGTGGTAGAGATCTTAGACGCTGTTCTCAGAAAGACTAACAGAAACTGACACTATCAAAGAGACCCACTGTCAGGAGCCCAACTTGAGGAATTAACCTCGTCTCTCTGACCTGCAGAGATACTACACCCACTCAAAACACAAGCACACACACCTTATCATATTACAGAGAATAACATTTTCCATGTTTCATTACTGCTCATTTCTGTACTTCTGTTTTACTTTAGACCCTGCGTGTTTTACATTTCATCAACATGTAATGATTAGCTCCACCTTTTTTACCTGTAACGTATTTAACTGACAGACAGACAGACAGACATGCCCTGTAGCTTACTCTAATGATACAGTTTGTCACACATACTTTATGTTATTAAGTTGCAGGTAATTAAATGAGGTCTATGAAGGATTCATGAAATGAACACATGCACTTCAGGTAATGTGATAAACAGAGAGGACAGCTGATGGCAGATCTGAAGACAGTCAAACAGGCAGCCCAGTGTCCTCTCTCCAGACTGAAGCATTAAGCTCAGGTCTTCACACTGTGGCTCACTTCCAGAAGTGAATGACTGTCTCTGGGCTGAACCTGTCCACCACAGGTGCTGCATTAACTGCACACCAGAAGAGGGCTGGAAACTCTGCACAGCACACGGACAAATTTATCAGTTCATTGTGAGCGAAGAATGTCGACAGGTCCAGCAACCAGTGCATGGCTGCACACCAGCCCGATCTGCGCATCTCTCTCCTGCATGCAGATGGGTGAGCGTGCTGCATTCTGATAAAATAGCAGAAGCTCTATGAAGGACTTTGTGTGGTATCTTCTCAAAGCTACTCATTGTAGCAGAACAGCTGTTGTATCAGTACTGCTGATGAATCAATAATTCAGTATGTGAGTTAATGTTTGATGAGCAGATCTCATCATCTCCTGTGGTTTTTGAATGGTGAAAGCAGACATGCGCATGTACACTAACTGATACACTAAGTTCTGCTTGAATAGAACTTAAGTCTGATACTAGACCATTAGTTGCTTGTGGCTATTAACATGCAGTAAACCACACTTCTTCTGTTTACAGTGTTTCAAAGGAACAAATGTTTCTTCAAGCCTTGTTATGGTGGATCTGATGCAGAACGTTCTTGCTGACTGCATGCGTGTGTGTGTGTATGCACGTGTGCATGCGCTGAGCAATAATCAGTGGAACATGGCTGCCATTTTGCCAAATGAGTCATTAATAATCATATTAACAGATGGAGATGCGTGTCTACAGTGACAGAACAGATGGATTCACCATATGTGGGAAAGTGTTGCTCTTGTCTGTCTAATTCTGCACATTAAACGTCTGCGAGGGAGGGTGTGAGTAAAGTGAGGAAGGTAATCTCATATTAGAAACCTAACCCTAATCTCATATTAGAACCCTAACCCTAATCACATATCAGAACCCTAACCCTAATATCATATTAGAACCCTAACCCTAATCTCATATTATAAACCTAACCCTAATCTCATATTAGAACACTAACCCTAATCTCATATTAGAAACCTAACCCTAATCTCATATTAGAAACCTAACCCTAATCTCATATTATAAACCTAACCCTAATCTCATATTAGAACCCTAACACTAATCTCATATTAGAACCCTAACACTAATCTCATATTAGAAACCTAACCCTAATCTCATATTAGAACCCTAACACTAATCTCATATCAGAACCCTAACACTAATCTCATATTAGAACCCTAACACTAATCTCATATTAGAACCCTAACACTAATCTCATATTAGAACCCTAACACTAATCTCATATTAGAACCCTAACACTAATCTCATATTTGAACCCTAACACTAATCTCATATTAGAAACCTAACCCTAATCTCATATTAGAATTCTAACCCTAATCTCATATTAGAACCCTAACCCTAATCTCATATTAGAACCCTAACACTAATCTCATATTAGAACCCTAACACTAATCTTCCATCTAAAAGTCACGTGAAGCCACAACAACATCATTCCCAACAGCATGCATCTCTATGCAATAACACAGACGCGTTTGTAAATCTATATATATATATATATATATCAATATATCTAGCTGTATCTATATATGTAGCTGTAAATGGGCGGTTAGATTATCTGTAACTTTAGAGGACAGAGAGACAGAAAGGGGGTCTATCAGTGTCCCTGGACGACTTTTGCAGGAATAAGTCACTTGTTACAGATAGAGAAACATGCTGCTCCACCCTTCACTCCACCTCACAGATTACTGTGATGTACACTGGTAAATGCATATACAGTACATACAGATGTACAGAATAGAATAAACCGTTTGTACAGTATAAAAACCATTACGTCTATGGAATGTCCCCATTAAACAATATGTGTGTGTGTGTGTGATCAGGCTGATGACAGAAAAACACCATGTCAAACACACTGTGCATGCCAAATACCTTATTGCACACACACACACACACACACACACACACACACACACACACTTTTCCACAGTACAGAAATTAGCTGGCCACATTTTCAGATTCCACTTCACACCTCACCAGCCTCAGAAAAATGGCATCAATAATTAACAGCGACTCAATTATATTTTTTCATGCAGTTAAGTGCAGACAGAAGCAGAATGACAGACTTACATACTTGAATTTGAATGACACATGACGAACCTCAATGAGATTAGAGCACAGGAAAAACTGAGGCAGAGAACTTAAAAGAACAGAATCTGATGAGAACTACAGGAACTAAATCCACAGATTGAGACAGAATGAGTGCACACAATGAGCATGACAGATTGTGGATGTTTAACTGGTTACCTAAACTCTAGCATGAAACTGAATTAACTTCTGTGTTTAATGATGTCTCAGAGAAATGACACACAGCCGCATGTCTAACATCATGTGTGTTGCTGTTCACCCCCCCCCGCNCTTGTATCCAATAAATGTTGCATTAAACACACGTGCATGTGTATGCGACCTTCACTGTTGACAGCTTTGTAGAGAATTCTAGAACTGAACCAACAGTTATTTATTCATTTATATGAGATTATTTGTAGATAACTAATGTCAATTATGGCCAACCAAACAATGTCAATAGAGATGTGACTGTACTGTACACCTGAGACCCTGACCGTGTGCTTGTGCAGGTAAAGCTGATCTCTCTCTCTTTCTCTCTCAGCCTATTAAATGCATTATATAGGTAACTGATCTTCATCCGTTTGATCGTGTAATTTGTATTAACTGTTTAAAGGTGACTCTTCTCTCTTTGACCAATAAAAATACATCCTCTCCAGATCGATTGTTGTTGCTAGGAGACAGAAGCATCCTGCGGCGAGGCAGCATCCCGAACGCCAGACGTGTGTGTTCTACTACAGCAACCCTACTATTCCTCTCTCTCTCTCTCTCTCTCTCTCTCTGGTGAGTGAGAGGTGTGCTCTCAGCCTTGTGCTAACGGAGTTAAGGAACAGTTTGAAATAATGCGAAGACGGGGGAACACTGACAACCAAAGGCACATCTAGTTGAGGTAAGAGCAAGCGGATTTTGCACACAGAATTTGAAATGAGGCTTGCTGCAGTTTCTCTGTCTGTGGGTGCGTGACATGAAGGAAGGACCTGATGCTGTAGATCAACTGTACAATTCTTCATGAACCGTTTCAGGCTGATGTGACTTCATTCTTTCATGACCTCCCGGTAACATGTAAAAATGTGCCTAAAACCGGATAATAATATTTGCAGATGTTTCGTACTTATGTAAAATCATGCACCGTTTGAAAATGACCTAAAATCGATCTAGCACGTCTTTAAAGACTGATGCGTGTACACAAATGTCACGTGTAGAAGTACAATTCGCTCGTCTTTTATAAAACCTAAACACTCCAAAAGTGAATCAAAACTAATTTTATACATAAAAATGCTGCAAACTGTTCGCTGTAGTCCAGAAAGCGTAAATATTCGTTGCTTTATTCAATGACATGCATGTGTAGATTAAAACATATGGAAGTTTTGCTGGAGCTCTGGGTGGCGTGTTCAAGGAGAGAGAAATATTTATTATTTATTATCTATTTAGATGTTGTCAGCAATGTGTTTAAGTTCAGAAAGCAGTGGCAACTGTACAGTTGCAGCTTCTAACATGAACTGCACTCTTCAAACACAAACACAACCTCTGCAGGTGTCCCAGGAGTCTGTTACTGTAACTTTACTGTAAATCACCGTAGATTCACTAATGTGATGCACTGATTGGTCTCGTTATTAGTGCGCTTATGTCATACGTTCATGTAAGTCAGTCTCATCACCAGTGTGGTTGCTCTGCTTGAGTAGATTTCACCTGAATCTGTAAGACAGCAGAAAGACTAGAATGATTCATTATTTATTGCTTTGGGCTCTGCGCTGAATTTTAATATCTGAATCTGTGTTGGGCTGAGAGATTATAGAGAGATGTGAGATGTTACAGTAAGATGTTATAGAGAGATGTTACAGTGAGATGTTATAGTGAGATGTTATAGAGAGATGTGAGATGTTACAGTGAGATGTTATAGAGAGATGTTACAGTGAGATGTTATAGAGAGATGTGAGATGTTATAGAGAAATGTTATAGAGATATGTGATATGTTATAGTGAGATGTTATAGAGAGATGTGAGATGTTATAGAGAGATGTTACAGTGAGATGTTATAGAGAAATGTTACAGTGAGATGTGAGATGTTATAGTGAGATGTTATAGAGAGATGTGAGATGTTATAGTGAGATGTTATAGTGAGATGTGAGATGTTATAGTAAGATGTTATAGAGAGATGTGAGATGTTATAGAGAGATGTTATAGAGAGATGTGAGATGTTATAGAGAGATGTTATAGAGAGATGTGAGATGTGAATTTGTGTTGAAAATGATTGTATAAAATAGACTTGCCTCTTTAAACTCCTCTCAAAACAGCAATTTCTGTTGCGTAAGTGATGCGTCAAATCCATAAAGAGATCTGCGTGTCTGTCTGCGTGCATCTGCGTGTCTGTCTGCGTGCACGCTGAGAAGAGGAAGAGAATGGCAGAGATTTCAGCAAACAGCCAGTCGCACTCACTGCCACATAACCCATTTCTGAGTTAAAAACGACTGCTTTGTAGTTTAGTTCTGTTTGCAGGAGCAAGATTATTGCTGCAGAATCATTCTCAGCTGTACAAGCGCACATTCACAAAACCAACCCAACCACTGACGTGATTCCAACACACTAATGATGAAAATATATGAAGTACAGTACTCTACCGTACTCTACCGTACTCCTCAAAGTCCTCTAAGTTTCAGGACCTGTCACAGATCACAGCTGTGAACATTTTGACATATTCAGCAAAAAGACATCACACAGTAAATGTACCGTTTTAACTGAAATATTCAGTCAGGTCAGATCAGTGTCGTCTTCTCTCGAGGATCTTGTTGGAGACTTGACATGTCCATGTATAGATATATTCATGGCATCTGATTTCTGTGTGCAAAAAGCACAACACAAGTTTATATTTACTGAGATGGATTGAATTTTTGGGTCCTGTCTCACCCCTAATTTTTAAAAAAGTGATTTATTACTGATAGATGCAGTGACATGATGTTCATACCAGTTAAGCCATCCACACCCTTAAACTTGTATTACCACAATTCATTAAATAATCCTTGTCACTGTGCCAGTGTATTCATGTTTAAATGTCTTACAGTATAAGTAAAAAAATGCTAAATATATACAGAAATAAAATATTTGGGTTAGAATGTAACCTGGACAGGTTTTAATGGGATTAACTGAGTTTTGGGTTAGTGATGTACTGTACATTACGTGTCTGTTGTGACTGTGAGTGACTAAACCAGACGTCTGAAGCAATGAAGATGTTTAAAAGAGCACAACACAACATCTCTCACACTTTCTAATGATCTAGTCATTTCTGACAGCGACAGCTTGACAGCTTTGTGCATGTGGCCCAAAACAAGCTCAAAACTACTCTGTGTTGTGTCAGAAGATTGATCTGTTTTGTGTGTGTGTGTGACTAAATAAATGATGCTTAATCAGCTCAAGCCTGTGCCGTCTGACGGAGCTTCTGTGAGTCACCAGTGAGGGGTCACGACCCCTGCTGGGTCACAGCATCCTGACATACTCTCTCGACCCCTCTTGCTTTCGGTGATCTGTTAACAGTGGAAGTGAACGGTGATCTGTTTACAGTGGAAGTGAACGGTGATCTGTTTACAGTGGAAGTGAACGGTGATCTGTTTACAGTGGAAGTGAACGGTGATCTGTTAACAGTGGAAGTGAACGGTGATCTGTTTACAGTGGAAGTGAACGGTGATCTGTTAACAGTGGAAGTGAACGGTGATCTGTTAACAGTGGAAGTGAATGGTGATCTGTTTACAGTGGAAGTGAACGGTGATCTGTTTACAGTGGAAGTGAATGGTGATC
>JAZGTJ010011471.1:0-16879 GCA_036877575.1 Botia almorhae
TTTAAAAAAGCATGTACTGTACTGTAAGTGCCGTGCCTGTCACAGTCTCTTAGGAGGAAGTGCGTGTGATGGAAAATGCCATCTTTGTACACTGTGCTGGCCTACTTTTGATGTAGCCTTCTTGTAGTGCTAGTCTGTGAGAACATGTTATCGCTCACCGTGCACAGATCTAGGGCACTTTACTCCGACAGAAGCATTTGTGGGTGAACTATAAGAGCGATCATAATCATCAAAATTCAACAAAACAATCGGCTCTTATCAGACGACTACTGGCTTTAACCTAAAGACACAATGAAACAAGATTTTAAAATAGATTTTAACAACATAGGGCAGAAGGAATCCAAGAACGTGTCCTTTCAATCGAGTAAGTGGCAAAAGAAATAAACAAAAGCAGCAAAACTCCAGCAGTGATTGTGTTGAAATGTATTAGTTCATCTGTGACCGATCGACCACCTTCACTGTTTTGACGGCTGTTCCACTGGTGCTTTTAAGGGACTGGATGGATTCAGAGACGCTGTTTTTCTCTTTTCGTTTGTAACAATCACAGACTGACATTCAGAAAGCCATTACACTATAACAGCACCAACGAGACGTGCATTTCCAGCAATGCCCTGCAATTCAGGAATAACACAGTGATGTCTATGTGACCTTTCCAGACCAGACAAATGGAGAAGTGTGGATTTAATTGCTCTGAATAATTTACCCTTTTCAAGAACGTAGGAGGTGTTAGATTTTTAAGAACAGACACTTCTGGATCTGTGCTCATTTACAACACAATGACATTTTAAGAAAGACACAGTCTGACTGTTGATTCGTTTCTCGGCTCTCGATATGCTCTTGCACACTGTAGTACATTCGCAAGGTCATGTATCTGCACAAGGTCAGTCTGAGAGCCCTGCAGGAAGTGACCATGAGTAGACCTCCATCGCGTGTGTTTTTATGCTCTGGATGCTCGTAAGTATGCGCGGTTCTTCAGTACACCGAGACGCCTGGAGAAGATCAGTGAGGCGATGCTCTCCTAGAGTTCCTCGACTAGAGTCCCTCAAACATGAACCTCCAAAAAAACGCACATATATTTAAGAACAACATGTCTAATTGTGACTAAAGGGTCACCAAGGAGTTGCTAAGCACTGTCACCAAGAGAAAACGTGATTCAGCTAACGAACGCAGATCTTTAGCGCCTTTATGCTTCTGTCAAGGCTGCTCATTCTTCTCATCCAGAGTCTATTTGAATGAAGCCATGTAGTCGTTATGAAGTGCGACAACAATACAAACCTCTTCATGGTTTTGGGGGAAAGATCTTTCTCCAGGTCTTTGACAGACAGGGTGTAGGACTCAGGGCAGTAATCTGTCTCCTCATCATACGCGTGGTCCAGCAGCGTTCTAGCCCAGGTGCCCATGTCGTAAGGAGGCAACATGCCCCCCAGCTCGGAGGGCAGAATCTCGGGCAGAATCAGCTGGTGTAAGCTGTTCAGATTGTTCCCGTGCATGAAGATCTGAGTGTAAAACATAAAATACTGTTAATATACTTCTCTAATCTTATTTGGCTCTTTGTGGGATTCTGGTTAAGACCCGTTCACGCTAACAGTGATAAAGCAGTCGTAAGTCATTCAATGAGACTCTGTGGTTAGCAGTGACATGAACGACAATGCAGTAAGTCATTTCATGCGATTTACGTGTCATTTCACTTTTTGTGTTTTATTGCATTGGTCTGTTTAATTTTTTGTTTTTATCCGTTAAGCAATTGCTTCATCTTAAAAAACAAACATTTGTTGCTTATTTGCTAATAAATACATTCACAGTATGAATACTCAATCTGATTCACTAAATCTAATACTAAATCTATTCGCTAACGACGCATGAAGTGTGAACAGGCCCCAAAAGTCTTAGTTTCTCTCACCCGCTTTCTTGTTTTGTCCTTCAGGAAGGGTCGGATGACCGTGTACAGAGCGTGGATGTACCAGGGCTGGTTGACAAAATGGATTCCTCCGAAGCGCGCTGGGAAGCTGTCCTGTGGGCAGAGGAGGAAGCAGAGAGATGCTGACGCGTGTGGGGACTCGGGATTGTTCTCTGGAAACTCAATGTTTTTATCTATTACTTAACTAGTTAATCTTCTACCGCTACGCTGTCTTAACTGGTGTCATGTACAAAGAGTTCCCTAAACAATTAACCTTAAACCTAAACCTATGGAAAACAATTCATTTAAATAGCTGATGAAATTGAAAACACAATAAACACTTAGAATTGTAAGCTAACATAGACCGTGTTTGTGTGTGTTAGTCCCTCTCACAGTTTTGGAAAATGTAAGCCAGTGTACTCTTCTACTCTGTGTAGTGTGCCGGCCCTCCCCATCTGGTAAATAACACAAATAACACATGTAGGCGAGAAGCGAGTTTGGATGTTTCATATGAAACTAAACAAGAGAACCTGCTTATTCAGACGATACAAATTCTCTTCTGTTAACATCCATAAACACGATCCAACAGCTGAACCAACAATTAGTGTTTGTTCTATAAATCCTTCATATTTATACACAGACCAGGGAGGTGCACGTAACTAGTCGTTATTTGTTTCACTCGAAATATAAAACAAAACCACTTTCAATCACTTTCACTGGAGGAGAATTTGGGAGGAGAGAGAAACAGATTACAGGGTTTCAAATGAATCTAGTTAAGTTTTTAGTTTAGGCCTAAGTGAGTTTTTGCTAACAAAGATAGATATATCCGCCAATACATGTGTATATGTATAAATGTACTATATAGCTTTAACCTTTTGGCTCCTATAGGCTTATCAACACAAATTGTAACAAAATTATCATTTGTTTTTTAATTCAAGATGCTAAAAGGAGACTAGACAGCAACACGAGAACATGAACATGTATAATAACTGAACATGTAAACATGATTCCAAAGCCAAATAAATAATTATCATCCTACTAAAGAATGTAAACACATATATATAGACATATACAGTATTATTCTATATGTCTAAAGTTCAGAGTCATCCTGACAGAACCGGGTTTTTGGTGTAATGCTGACAGTGGACAGCTGCCAGTGCTCGGCCCGTGAGCGCTGAGGCCAGCGGTGGGCGTTAGATCTGGCACTGGATCTGACGCAGGATCAGGGGTTGGTGGGAGTGTATGATGATTGGCCAGAGCTTGGCTGAGGGAGTTAGCACACGATGATCTCTCTGCTCTGAGCCCCCACTGCTCTGAACGAGATAAAGGTCTTTCTGCATTAAACATGAACGCTCAAAGCACCTGTAGTGTGAGCTCCTGAAACTCCATTGATCTGCGTCCCCACAGGGAGGCGGTGGGTGGAGACAGAGGACTTATATATATTATATATTATCTGCAAAAAGTTCCATTGCATTACATTCTATTCAATTCCATTCTATTCTATTCTATTCTGAAAGCAACTTATTTTAAAAAGCCATGCACCATAATATTGATTGACTAAAGCATGCAGAAGCATCCAAACCCTCTGTGTAGCCCCGCCCCACAATCATGCCATTGGTTGAGCCGACGTCATGATGTCAGCCTGGATGTGCTGTAGCGTTTTAATCACGACACGGTTTACAGTTTTTGTGGAATCTGTGAATGTCTTACTGATTGCTGACTCTGTGTATTAAGCCTGAGAGAAAGTGTTCAATCCACGAAGGCATCATCATAGAAGCATCTGATGCACCCAAACAGGTTTTTAAAAGCAGATATTCAGTGTTGACAAGTATTAGTCTGAATACAAAGTTATCAAGCAGCTCCATAAACTCTGTCAGCAGGTCAGATTGACTGAATCAGACAGTGTGCCTTCAGATAACTGCTCTTAAAGGACTTCCTCAGGAAACCAGTAAGCATTAAAAACATCAGTCGGTTTTAAACAGCTGAATTACAGTTTATTAACTGGTGATTTCATCTGGTTGTTTCTGTTTCGGTGGCTTGACAGGAAACATCCTCCTCTGCTTTTGTTAGGAGTCGCTGATGATGTCACACTGAACTATAGTAAAGGTAATTGAAAAGGAACATCCATTTGTGGGAGGCTCTTATGAAAGAAGTAGCCTGAGGACAAGCTAGTGTGTTATCACGACCTTCTTGCTACATGATACATATTAGAGTCTGTGAGCTGAACATGCAGCTGAGGAAGTATTCTTAGATATACAAACCTGATTTCTAAGAGGCTTTAGAAGAGAGATATGAACATACAATAGCCTTTTGTTTGCAGATTTTTGACCACAAGCATAAAGTGTGGTCCACATTCTGGCTTATTCTGGATTTATTACGACTGACCTGGCCTAAACTCTGGCCAGTCTATTTACTAGCTTTTTCACCCAGCTGCTCATAATACCTCGTAAACACAATTTTGGTTCAAAGTGGACTGATAAGACGGCTAACAAAGAACATTCTCAAAACGTTGGTTAGCATTCTCTAAAACGTTTCTCCAATTTCTTTAAAAATCATTTTTAACATTATATTTAATATGCATTAAGCACGGTATTCCTAGGTTGTTAGTGAAATGTTTTAAAAAGTTAAAAATGTTTGAAAAAATGTTTGAATAACGTTCTTCTTAACCAAGCAATAACGTTAAAACAACATCTAAAAAACTGTTTTCAAAAACTTTAAAAATAACATTTTAACGTTTTTGTTACTTAATGGAAATGCTAGGTAAACATTCTTAGAACCTAAAATTGTTAGCTGGGAAGCCCCTGTAACCTGATTTTTGTCTGTGGTCGTGAGCGGTCAAGGGGCGTGCTGGAAGCTAAGACTAACCTACAAACAATTAGCATTCTATCAGCAATCCTGTATCTAAAACTAAGACAATTTATTCATGCTCTGATACGTGCTGTTGGATACATCAATAACTGAAGCTCTGCTGGAGATGTTTTATCTACACCTGCCAGATCCAACCCACTGAGTTTAGCAGCTCGAGCCCATTAACACAAAGATGAGGCTCTGCTCGCTAGCTGTCAGTTCGGCTGCAGATCAGAACAGCCCCACGACGGAGCGGTAAACAGAGCGCGACCATAACTGTGCCACTTTGCAGCGACCGAAACAATTAGTCTAACTGCTTTCCTGAAGGCCCAGATATGCCCGATTCTGTTGCCTCAGATAAGCAGGAAGCGCTGAATCTCTCTGTGAGGCAGTAGATCTTAACATACAGATGGGGCAGTCAAAGCAATTGAAACAGGGAGACGCAAAGCCACCCCGTGCACAGGTTGCTTGGCACGATCCGTGACCTCTCCCAGAGATTGGCTCTTCCTTCCCCTGGATCTCACTTTCCTGTGTTTGCTTATGGGATCAAGAACGCAGCCTGTGTAAATACAGCACACACCTCATGCGTCAAACACAGAGATACTGTGCGATACTGTCTGATTTCCAAATCAAAACATCATTTGCATAGACGCAAATATTTATTGCTTTTTGTTTTTATTAAAAACAAGCAGTTATGTATAAATACTGGTTTGCAATGACATTATGGTCAGGAAATAATGACAATATTGACATTTTTGTTAGAACTACACCTTTAAATGGTACATCCGTTCGTACAACTAAATGTAGCTAAAATCATCCCTAACACAAACAAACAATTGTTGCTAATACTAACAAGCTAACGATAGATGTCACACAGACAAACAATACTCTTTAGTACACTGAATATTTCCTTACAGCTTTTCATTGGAATGCAAAAACGGGAGGCGTGTCAAATCGTCAGCAACATGAACTTCCTGTGGGGTTTCTCACAATGCACTTTAAGGGCCCTACATAGAACACACATACGGTCACAGTAGCTGAGTGACACGAGTATGTTTCTCTCTTTGAGCGCAGCCCATCTGGAGGGCGCATAGCATGGCGGTTGGACAGGTTGCCAGGGAAACTCGGCATGGGGTGGGATGGGGAAGATTGGCCTATTGTGATTGGCTGCCAAGCGTGGGTTATTTCTCAAGACTAAGAGAGACAAAAGGCATGTCCAAAGCACAGAAGCAAACAACAGAGGCTGAAACAACAAAGCACAGCTCTAGGAAAACCAGGCCCACCTTCCCTCACTCTTGTTTGACCTGGAAGTATGATGCGTTCTATTGATTTAGCTAAGATCAGCCATTTTCTGTGTATAAAGTGCAGTTTTCAGCTACCATTTGCTAGTGAATGTATATGATAGATGGATCTACTCTAAAGGTGCAAACTCATGTCTAACCCTAAATAAACAGGAAACGGTCATCGTATGCAAACCACTGAAGGTCCTGGAGTAGGACAGTCTTTCAACACATACGCGATGAGTTTCTAGCACAAGAATTATTATTTTAAATATAAAACAGATTTTAGATAGTCAAATGGAGAATATAATGGACTGACTGATTCTCTCGTATTCTCTCTTTTCAAATGTGGAAAATAACGTAAAACCAAAACGCTTACAAAGAAAGCACCGAACCATCAAAAATAAGGGCCTGATGCGTTGACAATTACAACCGACAGATGTCCATACGCAGGACATCATCTTCTGATTAATGTAATGCCTCACGCGACCCCGCGCTTTCGGGTCGCAGATCTGCGCGTTTCCCCTCAGGTACCACACGTCATGTTTAATGACTAAACATACATATTCTTCTGTCTGTCAGTGTCAGAACAGAGGCGCAGGGTGTGACAGCTCTCGCCCTGGCGTTCATCTGCTCACCTCCAAGTTTTCACAACACACTTCATCATTTGCATATATGCAAACGAATTGGCTCGTCCCAGGAGTTACGCGTTTGCTTGTTAAAACTTTTTGAAGGAAGACAGACGCAGATGGAACGGAAAAAACACGATTTGCAGTCGCGTAAATATTTACGCACGTAAACGGTGACTTCTGTCGACAAGCTAGCTGCCGAGCGCTCGTTTGAACTGTAACTAATTAGCCGCGGCTTTTTTCCACAGTCCACTCGATTGTTTCCCTTCAAAGCGGCTACAAAAAGCCGCGTCCCACTCAATGTGAGTGGCACATCGCGAATGCAAGATGCTAATGGCAGCGATCAATTATTCACAGGCTAATCTGTCTGAAGAGGCAGCGGAATGTGGAACGGGCTCATCATGAGCTCGCATTAATATTCAGTCAACAGGCCTCCATCCGAACTGCCTCACGTCACATCAGGCTCTCCACAAAAGAACGATGTCTAAATGAGAGCTTTCAAAAAGGTGCTTCTGGAAATGGACTGTCTATGCACAGATTCGCTCTTGGTAAAAGGACAGTGGCCATTTTATAACGCAGCGGCTGCTTGTTGCTCAGTTATGCGTCGTATTGGTGTTACAGTAGCAGAGATATGATACATAAAGATGGGCAGCTTACTACTAATAAAAACATACTGCCAACTCGCTGCCTCCTTTTGGACATTTAGTCAAAATACCAAACTGCACCTTCGCTAACTGTAAATTATAAGCATAACGTTCATTCGAGATTTACATGCAGAGAGTGTTTCCCTGCGTTAGATCGCGAGGTCAGCCTCCGTTCATGTAACACACAGAGAGATTATCAAATGTGTGACAGCAGAGGGATTTCTACAAGCACCTGTTCAGCTCCACACAGGCAGATTTCCCTGTGCGATTCACTGTGCGACTCATCACACAATCAGATACAGGCTTCATAAACATTCCGTATGTTTTTCTACCTGCGTGTGACATCATCACCGAATATGTATAATAATAATTCTTTCTTGTGAGAATTTAGATCACATGGCCAGATATAATAATATAACAGATATAATGATTTTCCCTATAAACAGAAGTAATATATTAAAAACAGATGTTGTGTTACCTGCAGGCCCTCGATGGCCAATCTCAACATGCTTGGTGTGAGCTTTGAAGCTTGCTTAAAAGTGAAGTTGCTCCAGTCAATGATCAAGACAAATCCATTAACCTGGAGCTCAGGGTCTTCTATCATCGCCTCCAGAGAAAGTAAGATCGCTCGCAGAATATCCACAAACGTGTACCTGCAGGGAAGCACATAACATCAGGGAAGCATTCAAACGTACTGGGAATGTTAATACCAACAGTTCCTCAGAGAACATTAACAGGGAATGTTCTCAAAATGTTGGCTAACGTTCTCTAAAAGTTCTAGATTTTTACGTTATATATTGTATATATCAAAAACTGTTAGTGGACCGTTTTAAAAATGTTACCAAATTAAAAAAGTTTCAATAACATACCAGTGGGTCTAAGTTTGCATATGTAACTAAAAAATCTGGCTAAAGTTTTCTCATACAATCATTAAATAATAGTTTGCTTAATATTGGACAGTATTCATACCTAAACCTCCACATATACTCCCACATACTCTGACAGACTTTGGCAACCTCATTTGTAATTTGCTGAGGTTTGAATAAAATCGAATACATTTCCCACAATGCTTCAATAAATGTAGCGAATCAGGCGCTCGACTTGACCCTCACTCCTCACATATTGTTCTTCAAGAAGATGCCAAGAGCCCCACAATCTGAGCCAATGGTGCGACTGGCATGAATTCAAAGACTGCTTGATATGGGCTCCACTGTTGTGTACTTGTTAGTCCAAGGAGACTAAACCGCAACAATTACAAGCATTTAAAAGGTTGAATTATCATGTGTCTCGCAAAACATACAGTCAGAAACATACAGAGACTCCAAAAGATCTTTAACTTTAGCCACATTTAAAAATGGATGCCGTTGTGTTAGATACACTCACAGGAATCTGTTAGAAGCCAGTTTGGCTATTTTATACCAGTTTATTAAGTCAGTTCTCCTCAAACTCACACCAGTGCAGTAGCATTGATGACTCGCTAAGTTTGACGACCCAGAATTGTCCAGATACTGTACATATTGTCTTACATTTCAACAATCTAGCCATTGTTATTATCGCTTGAAGCCTAAAAAGACTTTGTGAAATTGTGCTGACAAAAGCTTGCTTAAAAACCGTAGTGTAACTTAGCTTTAATATTTACATATCTACTGTACGGTGCTAATGTAATTCGACAGTTTTAAGGAATTTCATCACCTGAATTAAAGATTGATTCATACAGATATCAAAGAGTTCATCACAACCGTTACATTTGTAAATTTGGGTCACATATAATGTCAGTTATACACACACACATTTAAATACACGTACTGAATAAATGTGTGTTTCTAATGCACCATAAGGAACCTTTAATCATCATTTACCGCTAATTTACTCATTTGTTGTTCAGCAGATAGTCCAAGTGCCACTTGAAGTACAGTTTGTCGAGCGCTCTCTCCAGAGTAACCTTAAGTAAAGTTCTTTACTCAAGTAACATGTTATGTGTTTAGCATTTAACGTTACCTAAACGTCTTTATAACGCGTGGACGTCAGGCTCTAGAGAACAGTGAATGACAGATGAGCGGTGCCAGAAAGACAGCGCCAACGCTGCGCGTCATTGCGCACGATTAGCCAAAATCCAATAGCCCCTCACCTGCTCTGATCCCAGTTCGCTGCGAACAGAACCAGAATCTTCCTCCCATACCGATCCAGATTCGACAGAACCCCGGGGAATCCATCTTTCAGAGCCTGTTTGATGCCCGGATCGGTCGCTTTTAAGTTCTTGAACATGTCTAGATTCTGTTGCCGATATTCAAAGTACTGGGCCAGGAGACGGAAGGCCTCAAAATGGTTAAATTTCCGCGCTCTGAGAAATCGCAGGATGAACGCGTCGTCTGTCCTGAGAAAGCCGATGTCTGGACGGGTGATGATCATGTCCCTCACCTCCTGGATGTCCTGATGCAGAGTGTCGGGGTTCTCCCTCAACTCCACCTTGGCTTTCTCCAGGGTTTCCGGAGACAGGCCCGCCTGTAAATGAGTCATTGTCCTTCTTCTGGACCAAAGCTAACTGTACTGTACTAGACTGTAGTAGACTGTATACTGAAGCTGACTTTGGAGACGGTCCTGAGTATAAGCTATGATGCCCTCATACAAGTCCATATAAGTTTCACCTGTGTTGTGGGTCTTATCACCGTTTCCTCCGTAGAATCAATTCACATACATTCAGTTCGGTCGTGTGAATCGATACGTGATATGTGCGTGGATGCCTTACGCTGGCTGATATGCGCGTACGATCAAATCGGCAGCATTGAATACGGTGACGTTTGTCCATTAATTCGACCCGAGAATCCGTTCATTCATTCCACCCCACAGCAAAAGCGTCAGTAAACGACCATCGCCGATAAAAGCGCTGCTCTATCCGACCATCACCGAGCGGCCAGGCAATGCGACACCCTGCAGCCTCTGCATTTCAAACGTGGCCGTGCATTGGACTACGAGCATCATCGATCCCAGTATCTCTCAGCGCCAGATTTCCATCCTACATGTCCTTCGGTGGAGACGGTATGGTGTCGGTATGGTGTCGGTACGGGTCCGTATGGTTCCGTTGACGGGGTGGATGGTTTACGTCAGTGCTGCTGCTGTTGCTTGGCTTTGTTGCTGATGAGAGTGACTTTAAGCCGGTGATACAGTCCGTCCGTCATCACATGGCGGAGGAGGGGAGAAGTGTCTTCTCTCAATATGCTCCTTAAGAACCAGTAGAAAGCCGCAGTTTTAATGAATTCATTTGAATGGATGATTCATTTAACGGGTTACGCGTAGTGACTGGTATGGTTACCATATGGTTTGCGTAATAATAATAATAATAATAATAATTATAATTAAACGGTGCAGAATGCTGCTATTATTATTATTAATAAGAGTAAACACACACTTAATATTATTATTAAACAGTGCAGAATGCTATTATTATTAAGAATAAGCACAATGTTATTATGTAATTATTATTATTATTGGTAGAGTGACATACACATTCTCTGATATTTTGACAGTATGGTTTCCTGTTACACACACATTCTCTTTTGGGACTGTTAAATATTGTCCAAGTAAATCTGAATCAAAGCATTGAATTACACTGCATACATCTCTGAATCACGTCAGCACTGCTTTGCCTTGTTGTTATTGAGAGTCAGAGTAACACGAGCAGTTTTCATAACATTCGAAAGCTTTCTGGCTTTTCTGCTGATTTCCTGCTTAATGTGTCTGTTTTTATTCAAACGTGTAGCCTCTCATCTCATTATGCTAATGTCTGTTCGTAACTATGTTGATGTTGACTGATGTTTCCAACAGTCAACAGCACGTTGTTGTTTTCTGTCATTTTCAAAACATTTTTTAAGGTTCTGTTCATTTTTGTGGTGGGAGGGAACGGCGCTTGAGGGGCGTGGCCTAAGGATGCACCGGCTTGACCCTGTTGCACGAGGCGGGGCTTTCTATTCGCAATAGATGCGTAAGTAGGTATCTGTTGTGTTGCATGCTTCAGTAACATGGACAAATGATGTCATAATCTGTAGCGCACAGATTGCACTACAACAACGGCCAAAGAAGTGAAACAGATCGCACTGTATTTACCCTCTGGAGAAAATGCATGTACACAGACGGGCTTTGCAAGGCACGCAGTTGGTCTGAAACCTGCAAATATAAACATGGTACATCAAAAAACAGACAGATTGCAATCAAAGCCTTGAGGGACCGTCTGTGTGATGTTGCCCTCTGTCTATTTTAAGGGACTGGAGTTCTATTCTGTGGCGATAAATTGATAAAGCCAATCTCAGTAACAAGTCCACGAATTTAATGGCCCCTTAATAACCGTTTCATAATGACAATATTAATCACAGATCTTCCCTGAAGATTATTATATCACTTCTGTCTGGAGTCACAAACGTAATACATTCATTTTTGCATGCTAAGATGCACGTCAATAAGAGCTTTAGTCAACGGTGACTGATCCTGGATCAGACACTGCATGCAGATTATGGAAGTCATACAGCTGGCCAGGTGCTGGTGGGTGTGGAGAGACAGCCGGGACAGTGAGGATAATGTCACATGTTCGGGTGTGGGGGGAGGGGCTGAGAGACGGTCACAGCTGAGTCTGGAGGGGGAGGGGCTCCCCGGGGACTCTAGATGGAGGGACGATAATTACATTCGGTACTCTGGGAGATGTTAAGAAATCAAATGCATGGACCTGCCTGCATTTGCAATTACCTTTGTTGCAGAAGAGCAGCTGTCATTTGAGACGGGTCTGCAGCCATTTTGCCTTTCTTTGAATGGGGCTGATGTTTTTCATAGATAGGGTTATTTTAAAACTGGTCAAAAGAAACCGTTTAAGCTTTATTGTAGTGCAATATTTCAAAGAGCTTGAAAGATTAAGGGACCGTCAAGGGAAAGATTTTAGTATTACGTAGCGTTTATCTCCAAGAACAAGCCATGTATCTAATTCCAAGACTTAGTGTATTATGAGGGCTCTAACGAGTCGCTCGTTAAGGCGATCTCCTTTCTTTAAAAGTCATTATCTGCTTCCAGCAAGACGTGAATATAATAAAATTCTCTTCAATTCCATCATTCAGGAGCAACGCAACAGTAGGCCAAAATTCTTTCGAATGTATTTCAGCACTGAAACACACGGACAGCGACATTTCACCCTCTACAATTCTGTTCTTAAGGAGAAGCTGGGAAAAATGTGTCATTTAGGAATTGTCTTCCTTATTAATTTGGAGTTTGAATTAATTTGCCACAAGGAATTTAAGTTTGTATGAGAAAACACAAATCATTGACAAATTATGCTAATTATGAACTATTCCGTGGAGACTTAAACTCATTCTGTGCTCATTTTAATTCTATGTTTTCGTGATCAATTCTAAAACAACTCTGTATCCGACTTCCTTGATCCATATTCAGGAAAAGGAACTGAAATTGAAACAGCATTCTTAATTCAGTTCTGAATAGCACACAACCCTGAATTACCTACATTTGTTACGTGCACACAGTATAATGCGAATCAGACCGTCACATAATCTCATTCCATTTGTTGAAAGTAACTTAATCCAAAAGTAATCGCCGTAACCTGGAAGGTCAACACATGAGTTGACTCTAATTGTGAAACTATCATTCGAAATTAAAGCGCACGACCCAAAATGTTTGAAGAAACATTTGACACATCTTACCGTTTCTAGCAGGACATGGATGAAAACGACAGCTTATTGACCAGACCAGATGTTAGGGGCGGAGTGCTCTCAGCCAATCAAAATCTCTGTAACAAATACACAAATACAACTGCACAATATTTCTTCCTGGTGGTAACTGGAATCCCCATTTAATTAACAGTTTATAATAAAGACATGCACTGGTTCCATTACATGAACTATGCCAGCTACCAGATAATGCCAGTCTAGTGAATACAGCCATGGGATATTTTGCCTGTGACTAATATGGCTTGCATTGCACTAGTGTGACTAGCATGTGCTAATGCTATATGTTTGGTGTGTTGTATTCTGAGGGTCAAAAAGTCACTGCCATTACATAATCTATGATAAATTACACGCCAGATGGTAACATGTCGTTTAAGTAGTGACATCAGCATTTCTCTTAATAGTGACATCTGGATGGACATGCAGAGTGAGACGGGTTCAGTTACATACTTGTGATAAACAGAGTGTGAAAAGCTGGTCCACAGCCAAAATGCCCATTATTTGTTGACAAATAATGTCATGTCTGATTACTGCACGCAGATGTGGATTTGTGTGTGCCAGTGCAGCTGTAATATTTGTGTGCATTTCTAAATATAAATAAAAATATAAAAGTGTATATTTCATATATGTACAAGGACAAAACAAAAAAGTTTGAAGTGAATTTTCATTATTCACAAAAAGCAGAAAGTTCTAAAGCAGGGTTATAAAATATTATTTTCATTTTGACTTGAAATTTGAATTTTAAATTGGCATTTTTCTAGTACTTCTTCAAATTAATATTCAGATGACAGTTTTGCGTCCTGTTTGTTACCTACTGAGCAGAAATGTAAAAGGCATGTTTATTTCTCTATAGGACTCACAACCCTGCGGCTGTACATACATGGCAGTAAAACATGTACATTAACACAGACGGTATTCCGAGTCTGTGTTGTATTCGAGTGTCACGTGACGGTCTGCACGAGTTGAACCATGAGCCACATCTATATATACAGTATAAAAACTACAAAACAAGCTTGTCATACGTCTACTTCACCAGAAGGTGGCAGTATAGTGATATAACGGCACTGTATGAATGCATGGAAACGAACAGATCTGTCTAACACACTATTTCTTTAAACTATGACTGAACGGGTCATTTGTAAAACCTGTGAAACAATTTTACAGTGTAATAAAACACTAAACGATAAACGTTTTTTAAACATTAACGCTTATATAAGAGGGAAAATGTTTATGTTGTATCTGCTGTGGTCCAGAGGCCGAAGTTACTACAATATCAAATCTTTTTGTTATATCATAATGCGATCTGAACCGTTATTTTTTTTAATAAATGCCTGGAGCTGTAATGTATAATGTTTTTTCCACATAAGTGTAATTTGATTGCAAAATAAAAATATGGTGGTTTTATTAGGCTATTTTTAACTGTAGTAAATGTTTTACAGGGTTCTGTCGATTTCTGTTTAGCCACAAACCCACACATGATTTCCAACAATGTTGCTTATAAAATAATACAGTTCATTTAACACGCGTGACCTTTGGTGACCTTGTAAAATGAACACGTCTGCAGTCAGACCTCTGGTCTTTGAGAATCTCTTTCTGGCCTCATTCTGGGTCAAACAGAGTCAATAAATGAACAGTTCATGTTTCTTTAGTCTTGCTTTGTTACAGTGTATTGAGTTGTTCAGGCAGAATCTCAAAGTCTAATGAAATGTTGCAGTTCAATTCTTCATACTTTCTGCCCAAAGCATAAAATCAGGGCGTGTCTCTGAAATCATCTGATGACATCATCTGACTCTGATGTCACAGCCAAAATGAAACGCTATTGGCTGCGGAGACGCTGGTTCGTTCTCTTTCAAACAAACAGGGAACAATCAACTTTATTAAAGTTTGAAACCCTACTGCCACCTTTCTAAAAGATTAATAATGCCACTCATTTATCTGGATTAAATAAATGCCACTCAGTATGAAAATAATATAAACCCCAGTTGGATGTGGCCCTCCCTGGTTTTTGTATTACCACTCAGTCAAAACCAAAGTACATTAATCAGTTAATAACTTAATTAAAACACAGATTTCTTGAATATGAGTCAAGAAATGACACCATGCTGTCAACAAAGCACTACACCTTCTTAAAGGGACAGTTCACCCAAAAATGAAAATTGTTATGATTTTGAAACATTAAAGTTTTTGGGTTAACTATCACTTTAAGGGCACTTACATTAAAAAGCGGACGTCTATTAAGCAGAACACAGCAGTGAGAAGCAACAAACGGGCCGCTTCCCCTTTAAATGTAAATAAGCCTTTAGTAATACATGGTCATAGTCAGTGGAAACAAAGTACATTTACTGGTTCCCAGTTCTCAAACAGAAGAAACTGTTCCCTGGACTTACTGATCTGGGGTCAGATGTCTCGGTCATGTTGGTTGATCAGGAATTTAAAATTTTCCCTGGACTTACTGATCTGGGGTCAGATGTCTCGGCCATGTTGGTTGATTAGCAATGCAAACTTCTGCTTACATCTGACCAAAGAACAGAGAACTCAAAAGAGAAGAGGAAGAGACTGATGTCATTCTTTGCTGAGTGTGCATGACCAAAAACACCACAAGTCACATTCTGAAATCATGCAGTGCTTGCTGCTCATATCAACCATCACAGACTTTAATTAAAGCACTGATCTACACTGTCTGTCTGTCTGTCTGTCTATATTCTCTGACAATGTACTTTTTTCAAAATGTGTTTGGATTAAATTGCCCTCAAATCTCTTGGGCATCAGAACTGGTCTTATCTGATTCTTTTAAAAAGAATTGCAGGGGAATAAACAGCTAAAGCTGATGCAGCAGTTTTTAAACAGAACCTAAAAGTTCAGTAATAGCCTAATGAATTTTAATTAGCCCATTACTTAATTCAAACCCAGGTTTAATTAAAGAGGTTGATGAAGTGTAATGAATTTAACCGAATGCTAATATGCCTACATTCAAATGCCAATAATGCACAACAAACAGACTGCTGGAGAAACACAAATCTAAACTACACCATTAAACTGAGAAGTACATACTTCTAGTATACAAGTATGTGAATTGGGACAAGGCCTACGTCTGTTTATCAGCAGTTATTTTCATTGGCTGCAGAAATTTAGCAAAAGGATGAGTTAACTAACTCACACGGCCCTAAACATCTTACAACACATTTTTAACCTGTTGAGTTTTAGAGTTAAGCCACAAAAAAACATCAGGTTAACAGCTCTTGAATAATTTCTGTCCTGAACTAAACCGACCGGTTTGTAATCCGCGCTTTTCAAAGATCCTTCACGCAGCTCATAAAATTAACCACCGTATTCCACAAATTCCAGTTCCCCGGGTGGCTGCCATGGTTACACAATCATGGGAGTAATCCACAGCTTAAACAGTGCAGTAGGTTAAGCAGGTCCATCAGAGTGATGGTTTGAACATTGAACAGGCTCTGATGAGGGTTTACTCGAGATCAGAAGCGAGCTGACCCGCGCCGGTCCCCAGCACTGACCTTCCCTGTTACAGCTCTTTAACATTTAAAGTAGACACAGGACTGCCAGCCCAGCTGAATATGTGTGACAGCAATAACTAGCTAATCACCCAGTGAGTCAGTTGTTATGATTATACTGTAGTGTCTCTCATATCTGTACAGCAAAAGATGCGCGGCACTCGCAGCAAGAAATGTATTCTGCAGTCATCTCTAAATTGTGAAATATATTCAGTTTACAGTAAAAACTGTTGTAGTTATTTAGTACATGTGGCTTTTGTTTTAGTGATTGAAATTATTTTGAAATATTTTTACCGTCGTTATTTTTCAAAGGACTGTCAAGTGTTATTGCTGAATAGCAGCAATTTCCTTTT
>JAZGTJ010011472.1:0-16878 GCA_036877575.1 Botia almorhae
CCTTGGACAGAGGGTTACCATTCATTCCACATCTGGACGGTTTACCCAACTTCAACAGATCAAGTGATGGACCAGTCAGGTTACCCATAGTAGACAAATATAAGGTGCGTATAATTAAGTATTTATCCTATTACGTTTAATATCTCATGCACGGCTCCCTTCTTTTTTGATGTTTTAATTTTGCAGTTCTAATTAAATTTTCCCATGGTTTTGTGGATGACGTCTTTAATGTGTGTGTGTGTGTATTTGCAGGACATGGGCACTGTGATCCTGGGAAAGCTGGAATCCGGATCAATCAGTAAAGCTCAGCAACTTGTGATGATGCCCAACAGGGTAAGATGATGGTAGCTGCTTTTCACATGGGTTTCAGACCAAGAACTGGCTGTGTAATGCATCTCTGGCTGTGTCCATCGTGTGCAGCACACTGTGGAGGTGCTGATTCTGCTCTCTGATGACGTCGAAACGGATGACGCCGGACCTGGAGAGAACTTGAAGTTGCGGCTCAAGGGTATTGAAGAGGAGGAGATCCTGCCAGGCTTCATTCTCTGTAATGCTGAGAATCTCTGCCACACTGGGCGCACCTTTGATGCCCAGGTAAGTGACCAATCACTCAAACAGAGAGGTGTACTGTACGGACTTATGTTTTGCAATGTCACACACCGAGTGTTTTTACCTCTGCTGTTTTCAGATAGTCATCATTGAACACAAGTCAATCATCTGCCCAGGTTACAACGCAGTTCTTCATATTCACACCTGTATTGAAGAAGTGCAAATTACGGTAATTGTCATGCGTGTTATTCAAGGAATAGCTGTTCATTTATATGCCCTATTTTATTCCAACTTTATTCCAATTATGCTGTTATTTATTGGCAGGACGCAATAGGTCGAAATATATGAATAATCATTAGGAAGCTGAGCGACAAATAATGCTGACCCGTTGATCTCATTATCTAAAAAGGGTCAAAAACACCTAAATATTTTGAAATTTATACTGAATATATATATATTTTTTAAAGCCCTTGCAATTATCGTCATCCATCACAGCTTTAATTAAATGTATTTGCCAGGAGAGCCCTGATGAATGTTATTATTTAGTAATAGTTCTGTATCAAAATGGTTTAAATGCTCCTCTGGCCCTTTAACAGGCCTTAATCTGTCTGGTGGACAAAAAGACGGGGGATAAGAGCAAAACACGACCCCGCTTTGTCAAACAGGACCAAGTGTGCATTGCTCGTCTGAGAACAGCTGGGACCATCTGCCTTGAGACCTTCAAAGATTTCCCTCAGATGGGACGCTTCACCTTACGAGATGAGGGTACGTAGCCGTTATCACCAAAGGCACATCATTTTATGACAAGCCATGCTTTCATTTCTCTTCCTTGAATTTTATGAGTTCCATGATCATTTTTTCACATGAAAACAATGGCCTTTTCTTAACTTTCAGGAAAAACCATTGCCATTGGGAAAGTGTTGAAACTTGTTGCCGAGAAGGACTGAAAACAATGTGTGGTTGATCTGAAGCGACTGACAGAGGTGGAGGTAGAAGCTGCTACCACAGCAGCGTACTTCATAGCCCTCCTGTCCCAACTCCCCTCTGCCTCCTAAAGACCAGCTTAAAAAACTTCTCTTCAAAGAAATCTGTTTTTAAGCAAATGAAAACAAGTCCACATGTGTCAGCTTTCTCATATTGAGAGCTCAGCGATGCCATTGTTTTAGGTTCTTCCCCATGACCTCTTCCCCACCAGCCTGCACATCTTACATGGCAAGAGATTTAGCTCTCTTCCAAACTCCTCTTTTTTTATTTTTGTTATTTTCTTTTTGCTTTCATCAGAGAAATATAATGGCAGCAGATACAGTAAATGTATGTGGACCAAGATTTGCTTGTTAACATAAAATGTTTTATGACCAGTAATGAATTATTAACAAATTGAAACCAAAATGTTAATATCTTGGTTGTACATGTCTCCCATTGCTTATTCCCATTTTGGTTTCTTTTCACATAACGTTCTTGCAAAGTGCACGAGCGTGTTCATTATTAAAGCATCTTCTATGACAATAAAATATAAAATTGGGGAAACAAATTACGAGGTTGTATTTGTTGACTTTGTTGTCTAAAAGTGCTGTGTCACATGTTTGCTATATATAGTTACATACCTGTATCTCTCCATCGTTTAGCTTGTTAAAACTCTTAGAATATGAAATGGTTTATGTGTGAAGTAAAATCCAGTTTAAGGTTGTCAAATATCTGAAGTTTTAAAAATAGCCTTTTAGCCATTATTGTTCAATGCAGTCACATGTAGAAGTCTTATACTTATCTCCTGTATTATCCAGCTGCTTATAAATCCCTACATCCATAAATGCCACTTAAGATGGAGGGTAGCGCTGTTAAGATTAGAGGGTAACGCAAATGCTGTTGAGTAAGTACTCAAAGTCTTGAGTAAAGTAGGTGACTTCAGTATTTGTGGGTTCAGTTGAGACACAAATAGGGCAGTGTGGTCCTGCTCCAGATGTTCATACTGGCACACCCACAGGGAGTGGCTTTTATTCCACTGTATTTTGTGGATAAATACAGTAACTGAAAAACAGACGTGGAACAAGAGCTGCTGTATAACTACTGATGGGCTTCTGAGCTTATTGAGGTAGTGTACCCTGTTTTCTGATTTAAAATTTGTAATTGATGTTTCTGGTTTTAATCGAAAGATACTGCGGTTGTGTATTTGGTTACAAATTAGTTTATCTTCTATTAATGTACTGTGTCATGTAAAGCAAGTTTTACTGATACGTTTAATTTTTTCTTTAGTTAAAGATGCTCTCTAATGTATCTTCAGTCCCAACTGAGGGCAGTAGCCCTGGAATGGATGAGACTAGGATGAGCTCATGTTCAGAAAAGACCTACAAAGGAATGAAATGTGACTGGAGTCACTTTCAGAAACCAGCGCTGGCCATCCTCATTGGGGGTCTTCTCTTTGGCACAGGCACTGCACTGTCGTTATTGTACTTCACCCAGGTGGGCAATGTGCCCTATTTAGTTGGACCTGTGTTCTTGTCTGTGGGGCTGATGTTTTTGGTGACTGGAATTGTCTGGGTGCCTGTCATCAAGCAGAGGATGGTTCATACAGCAATGACCCAAATTAACCATGACAAACCTCTACTACCAGAGCAGGGAATTCAAACAAAGTCCTGTGTTACCATTTCATAAGGACTAGACTCTTGCTGTTATCAAGACACAATGTCTGCTTTGTGTAATAGATGGCATTTAAAAAGCCTGTTTCTATATGCTGTGACATGCAATATTTTCGTGTGCATTCTATAGATTTGTCTCCTGGTGTAAGTGTTTTTTGTTTTTCCTGGCAAATCCCCACAACTGGATTAAAATGGCTTTAAATGTTCATATCTGATGTGATTAGAGGGCAGATTTAATTCTGATCATACTGAATATTAGAGTTACACAGAACACTGAAAAAGCACAAATATATGGGTCAGCTTTGGAAAAAGCTTTGTACATTTTTTAAGCTTTAAAATTAAAAACTGAATGCACTGTTTTCTGCTAAATACTCTGTTCATTGATGTGCTGGTTTCTGGTTGATTAATTTGTTATAATGTTATGCACTCATACTGATTATTTTCTCTGACAGGATCATTTTTGACATCATTTACTGTAAATGTAAATGATGTCTCTGTGTTGCAGAGAGAGTTTGATCACATTGTCTATGACACCAAGAATTAGTGTCTACTAATATCTGTAAATGCTGTAATTAAAAGCAGGGCAGACGACTCTTTTCAGAAAAAATGATGCTAGTTGAAAGTCTTTTACATCCTGATTATAAACATTAAGTGAAGCCGTCTATATATATTTACATATATTTATATATTTCCTCTACGCAAGGTGTAGGACCATGAAATGTTCGTCTAATTGCAGTTTGTCCACATTTGAATTAATAAGATACTTATTTACTTCTAACCTGTCAAACTATCTATGTGTATCGCCTTCTTACGTATTGGAGGAGGCGTGGCTTTGGGAAGCGCTCTGGGAGAAGGGTGGGATCTTAGGCTTTAAAAGCTAGCTAGCCTGTCTTAAGTTGACTATCTTTAGCTTTGCTAGTTTTTGAATAGGATTTTACAGCGCCTCTAGTGGCCATGGACGAACAGGACGATCACTTGAAACGAACGCATTCGAACAACCAACCGATGGCCCTGAAAATGATGTCGTCATTACAAATTGGCCAATCACACATTGGCATGAAACAAACCACGAGCTGAGAGTCCTTTACACAACAGAGGAAGAAGTCTATTGTCAGCAGTGTAAATGTACCAGTAAATAAACTGCGTATTGTGTTGTTATGCTGTCATCAGCAATCTGAACGGTAGTGTTTAGTGCAGTGTTTTCCCTCACAGCAAATCTCTAGATTTGGAGAAAGGAAACTTTGAGCAATACCCAGAGGTAAGTAGCTAGCTAGCGTAATGGATCGTGATGATGGTTATAGTTTGGTCTGTTTAGTTCAGTTATTAGATCTGATAGTACTCTAAAATTGTTTAAATGCTTTAGCTGAATGATCAACTCTAATATAAGATTGTTTAAATGGGTTTGGATGTCACCACCATCGTTTATTAAAAGTTATTAAAGTAATCTTTCTTACAGACTGTAACGTCACACGGCCGTTGATCAAACTTTTAAGTGGCCGGTTTGCTGTTAGCCGGATAGCTGAAATCTTATAGCCTCAAATCTTCGCATGTTTTTATCTTCTACTTTGAAAGAATTATGACTAAGGAGGCCATGTGGTCTTTATACCAGATTTTAAAGTTGCATGCCACCCCATGTCACTATTTTTGTTGTTTTTGTTTGTGTGTTGGTGTAGTTAGCTTAGCTAGGGTTGTAAATCATCCTTCGTCTTCGGATAGTTAAATCACTCAGACCCATCAAATATATAAAAAACACAATTTCACAGTTAAAAGTCTAGCGTAAAAGTGAATTTAATGGCCCTGGGGAAATACTTTTAGCATGGCACGCCCTTCCACCTCTGTTATACATGACTATTACAATAAACTGTGTACACAAGAAGAAACGTTCAATACCAGGAAAACCACGGCAGATTTGTTCGTCTTTGTCATAGTATGTTTCTACAGACAATGTTCTGATACTACACCCTGTTTTGGTATAGCACCTAAATGTTAATTTTGCCTTTCATATTGTGCTTTTGCTTGGCTCTTTTTTATATTAGACATAGACAGTACCATAGCTTAAATAAAACAAAGCATATAAATGACCATTAATATCAAATTGACTGTCATCATATTATGTTATTAGGCCTGACTGAACAGAAATGAGTGACTCTGAACCAACATCATTCACATCTGTTGAAGAAGAGAGGGACTACTGGAAGGAGCAAAGTGTCAAACACCAGCAGAGGTAGTTTATTTTTCTTGTATTGTAAAATGTTACTTTAATGGATGCACAATGCACAATAATGATGCTTATTTCATCTTCAGTGGCTCAGGTTTGTTGATATTAAACACATCAGATTATACCATGTAGCTTCTATTATTATCATAATAACACATTATCTGATCTCCTAGAAATATTTTGCATTAGATTGTGCTCTCCAGCCCTATATGTAGTCATAAAAATGATAGCAATGGACTGTCTGTTCAGGGCTAATGAGTCGCAAGAGGAGCTGCAGGAGTTTCAGCAGATGAGTCGAGACTATGAGGTGGAGCTGGAGACCGAGCTGAAGCAGTGTGAGGCTCGTAATCGTGAGCTGCTTACAGCCAACAACAGGCTACGTATGGAATTAGAAAACTACAAGGTACTGGGGCACATCATTGTAAGAAAAGGCTTAAGGTAGACACCAACACACTGTTAACGTCAAAGGGCCCTGCAATAGGATTCAGATAATTAACCAGTTACACTGTCTCACTTCACTATATTATAATGTTTTTATCAAATGTTCCCTATATCCTTTTTATTCTGAATCCCTGAAATCCACTGAGTGAACTGAATTAAACTTTGCATAGCTATTTAGTCGCTGTGTTGAAGACACTCTCTGTTTACATTGTGGGAAAACAGCTGCCTTGAGGACAAGGCCTTGTTTCTTTTCCTTAGATCTGTCTGTGAAAGTAATATATTTTTTGTTAAGAATAAACCTAGAAGGATCAGTACTCTGCACTAGTTTCTCGCAGCTGTGCTGTGACTCCATAGCATGTTTATTCATAGTAAATTTGATCTTTTCTTAAAATGACATTTTATTATATAACTGATATTCACGTGTAAGCATATCCACTGATAAAAACATTTGAATGATCTTTGAAGCGCCTGTCTCTGGATGGAGTACATAGTGCTGTACTGGTATTGAGGACACAATCACACATTGACAGGAAAACAACAGAAACCCAATTCAGCGTCAGGAAAGCAGCTGATGCTTATTTCTGCATCAGTGTCTGGAGGGCAGAGGGGCTGTCACTTGCATATTATGAAACCAGTCATACCATGTTGTAGTGTAGCTTTGAAAAACCACAAATTACATTTAGATGCTTAATTGCTGTGTATAATGATGTCATACGGTATACACCCATTTTACTAATTATCTTACCAAATCACTAGCCTGTTCTTCCTCTGATGTAGAATGTCTTGTTTACTTACAGGAGAAATATGAAACGCAGCACTCTGAGGCAATCAGGCAGATCTCGACTTTAGAAAATGACCTGGCAGAGACCACAGCCATCAAGGACCAACTGCACAAGTATATCCGTGAGCTGGAGCAGTCCAATGATGACCTGGAAAGAACTAAGAGGTGTGTTCGGTGCTTTTGCCAGTAAAAATGAACGGATGATACATTCCATTCATGTTATTAATGATATAGTGAATTTTCATGAAGTCAGTTTATTTTACTGATTCCTACAGGGCCACCATCATGTCACTTGAGGACTTTGAGCAGAGAATGAATCATGTCATAGAGAGAAATGCCTTCCTCGAAAGCGAGCTTGATGAAAAGGAGAATCTTCTAGAGTCAGTACAGAGATTAAAGGATGAAGCTAGAGGTAAACTTGAGTGATTAGCATCAAATCTGATTGTGTATACGACATTTGTTCTTGTCAGACTCAAAACAACCAGTGATCTGATTAATTGTTTTTGTCAGTCACAGATATTTTAGCAGGTTTTCTGTTAGTGAATGGTGATTATGATCTGATAGGGTGTGTTATCTTTTTGCTTGGGGCAGATTTAAGACAGGAGCTGGCTGTTCAACAGAAACAAGAGCGAAAGCCGTCAATCAGCCTTTCTAAAGAAATGGAAAAGCCAGAGGCCACACCCTCAAGACCCTCCTCAGTTGTTAACTCTGCCCTCCCATCACTCCTTGCAACGCCCTCTAGGCCTCCAGGCTCAGGGAGTGCATTTAACACACCTCCAGCTTCCTACAGCAGAAGTAAGAATAAACATAACCTTGTTTTCAGTAACACACATACAAAGTTAACAAACAAAAGTATGTTAAGACATGTTAAGTGATTTTATTAACTGTGTGTGCATAAAATAAAATAATTATTTTTGTCCAGTTGAAGGTCTAACTGGAACACCTCTTACCACATCTGCACGGATATCTGCCCTCAACATTGTTGGAGAGTTGTTAAGGAAAGTAGGGGTAAGTTTAACTGGAACTCTGGTTGTTATAGTTACATGTCAATACACACACTTTTAATTTATTGCTCTATTTGATCATTCTGTGAGTGGTTGCTACACTATAGTGTTTAATTTACTTGAAAAGTGATCTATTTTATAGACGTTTTATAGTGTTATCACTGTGTATTTTGACATGTTTTGATGTGCAAATTTTGTGTTGCTTTGGTCCTGTATCAGAACCTTGAATCCAAGCTGGCATCGTGCCGCGAGTTACACGTGCATGAGAAAACCACCAGCTGCGCAGCAATTGGACAGAGAACACCAAGTATTTCAAGGGACACCACAGAAAACTCATCCAACACAAATGGCCTCTATGATAAGGGGTTAGTCTCCATATTAATCACAGCACATTTACTGAACTGAGTTGGTTTATATTTCAGTCTTCATGGTTTTTCCTTTTGTTTGACACAGGATGGTGAAACGGTTGGACTTTGGAGCAGGACCCAAGATAATGTTGTGAATAAAGCATTATCTGCTCCCACACAAGCATGTCTTTCATTCCCCTCTTTTCAGGAAGAACAGTATTTCTAATTCATTAATATGAAAATGCTTTACTTTCAGGACCTGAAGCATATCATATGCCCAAGTCATCCATATTTATGACAGTCATATGTACACCCATTATTGTGTCTGTTATAATTGTTCGCCAGCTCTCTTTAGCCTGTGGATCCACTGTACTATGTGTTGTTGCACTGTTTTGTTAAAATTTATTTGTGTTTTCTATGTACTAACTTCAAACAGCACAGTGCTTTATTTCTTTTATGTTGTTTTTAGGTATCTGGCAGTTTTGAAATTTACGAGCCGCATTTTGATATCAGAATGATTTGCTCTTTTTGTGACCATAAAATGGGAGATGGTTGCAAGTGACTGTAAAAGTCCATAGATTTACATTGCAACCCCATTTTATTCGCACTGAATTACCTGAATACTGAACAGTACTGGAGCAGGATTGGTTTCATTTTTAGTGCAAATATCTGATTTTATTCTTTTAGAAACTAGCTTAAAAACTTTTTTAATGAGACTACAGGATGTAGTTCTCATTCTCCGTTACATACTCAGTTTGAAATCTTGTTACAAGGGTGTGAGCTATTGTAGACTAAAGCTGCTGTTCATATCTCATGTTGCTGTTGCCCTTTTATGGCCTGTATTAAGTAACCAACAGTAGCACAAATGCGTTTGCATGGTGAAAACCCCCACTGGAGCCTTTGTAAATTTCTAGTAATAGCTAATGCAAATTTTGAGACCTTATTTGCATTGTCAGTGCCATCATTGATGTTAAAGATTGTATCTACAGCACTGGAATAGTTGCTGTCGTGCACTGATAATGAATTGAATGTGCCTTAATTCTGTGGCCATAATGAGCTTTGACTCATAAGTTATCTTGGGTATTGAGGGAACTTACTAGCCTGAACGGAGTGGCAACTTCTCTCTCTATTCCCATTGTATCAATTCTCTGATATGTCAGGGATCCCCGGATGAGAGACAAACTGAATTCTAAACGGAGTTTGTTCCTTTAGTTTTCTCCTGCTAGAGTTGTAGATTTTGTCATGTAGAAAGCAATATGAATACTTCAGTGAAGGGTACAAATATTTTTATGTTAAAAATACATTTTATATCGGTGTAGAGGTACTAATATAGATAATATGGCGGTTGATAGGAAGATTTAGCACGTTGACTTGACTGCACCAGATTCATCTCAGGGCCTCATGCAAGCAATAACCTCACTAAAGACATCATTACAGTCCAAATGATGTGAAATATTTGTCACTATGCACAAGGCACATAAAATTGTCAGATATTTAATTGTTTTTCTTTGCTATAACTGAATTTTAACATCTGCTATGGCCGTGCTTTCCACAGCAAAAGCTTTCTTCTGTCTGTATTTTATTGTTGGTTAATGCATAACCTACAAAATAAAATGTTTAGTTAACAGGACAGGAATTGACTCTTATTTAAAAATACGTACTACGGAATGAAAGTTTAAATTTTTTTAATGGCAATTTAAATAGGTTTTCACATGCAAGGCAAAGCTAACAATGTATGCAGAAGCTGAAATGTAATTAAATGTAAATGTTATTCATAGCATTTAATTAACAAACCTAAATTATGTTAATGCTAGTGTTTTCAAAACTGCAGATATTTGGTTGCTTGGAAGCTCTGGCTCAATATACCCCACTACCCACTTGTTAGCATGAAACAATAAGAACAGCTTTAAGTGCCAGGCAGAAGCAAGAGACTAGTCACAATTAAGTAAATTTCATAATTTTAACTGTAACAACATAAGCTATGAGATGTGACCTTTAGGGGATTTGGTTTAGTTGTCATTTTGGGTGCCATTGATGGGCTCAATTTGAGACTCCTCAGATAGAGGACTTGCACCTTCTGGCACATCCGAACCCTCAATCACGTTTCTCTGTGTTCTTCTAAAACTCCCACGTCCACCACGCCAAGGTGTACTACTGAAGGATGAGTCACTTCCATGCCTGAGGATGAACAAACCAGAAATAGTAATTATTTAATCTATAAAAGACCCTGATATAGTCGTGTGTGAGCGATTACGTGTCCCTTAGGTAAGAAACACGGTGGACTCATTCTTCATATAAGGTCGAATAAGAGAAACATACCACTTTCAAACATGAGTCCTAAACATGAATTTGTGACTGTCATGTCATATATATTACTATAGCTGGCAATGCAAAGGAGCCGTCTTTATAACATTATAGGTAGGGATCACTGCAGAACCACCTGAGTTTGCTCTTGAGTGAGGACACCTCTCTGCTCATGGCGTGATTGGCCTCTGTGGCCTCATTTAACTCCTTCTGAAGTTTACGACGGGCAGCAGTCGCCCGCTGAGACTCTTCGTCACTCTCCTCCACCTGCATCTTCAGCTGCTTTGCCCGCATGTTTGCTTTCTCAGCCTACAACATTAATGCCTCTGGTTAGAGATATCAGTGGCCTGGCAGAGTGTGAAACATCTAAATACTTTAACATGAAAGCTGTGTTCTCAATACCTGATCCTTAAACTGTTCTGTCTGTTTTCGTTCTTCCTCTATTTGAATGGTAATTTCTTTCAGTCTCTTATCCTTCTGACGCATGGCCCTGGCAATCGCCTGTCTCTCCCTAGTTCAAGAAACCAGCAAGTTAGAAACAATCTGTGTTTATGAGCCATATGCTTTTCAAAGGTGATTTTTTTTGCACCTGCTCTCATGGTCCAGTTGGTTCTCCACCTGATGTAACTTGGCTTCTAGGGCAGCTATAGAAGCTTGTAGCTTGGATTTGACCTGTCCCTCCATCTCCTGCAGCTTGGCCCTCAGCTCTTTGTTTTGCTTTTCCATCTGCTGCCAGAGACTCTCGTTCCTCTGAGCGCTGGAACGCTCTGCCTGTAGCTCACTGGTCAGCTGTTCCACCTTGATATTTATGAAAATGAATTGTGATATCATCTTTTATAGTTCAATGCTGCGTCAGTATTTCAACAGAGGCAGATCACTGGAAGCTGACCTGTTGCATACTTCTCCGTAGTCTGTCATTGAGTGTCTCTGTATTTGTCTGTTCCTCATCAAGCTCCTCTTCTAACTGATGGATCTTGGCATCTAGACGACGCCTCTCATCAGACATGCCAGATCTAAATAAAACCCCATTATGAAACTGTATATCATTGGTAAATTCCTACATAAAGCATTTTAGTTCACATTCTTCTCACTATTGTGCTTATTAACCGTTTCACAAATACTAATTACTTATTATGCTTATTAACTTATAAATGCTTATTAACCATTTCACAAATACTAATTACCGACTAACCTTCCAAAAGAACCACTTGTTAACTCCCCTACTAAGTCATCTCTCTCTCGCTCAACCTGTTTACGGGCTCTCTCTGCTGTAGCCAGTTCCTACAGAGTCAATGACATTATAGTTCTTTACACAAGATATCTACACAAACATACAGTAATTTATGACTAACTTTATATACATCAATGTATATCTGTATCACCTCCTGTAAATGTAATATTTCTGCCTCCATGGTTCTGGCTTTTCTCTCAGATTCTCTAGCATCGGAAAGGGCCTCCTTATGAGATGTTCGCACGTCTTCCAGCTCTCTCTGATTATCTTTCATCTGAGCCTGTCATGAAGAAGGTATCTTCGTTGATAAGTTGAAAAAGGTTGTGAAAATGTAGGACTCCAGGGTTTTGCCCTCTCACCTGAGTTTTGCGGAGTTGTTTGATGGCTTCATCCCTTGCCCTGGCGATTGCATTGACTTGGTCTTCAAGGTCCTTCAGCTCTCCCTCCAGTTTCTTCTTGGTAACTGCCAATGAATTTCTCAGCTTCTGCTCATCTTCTAGCTCATCATCAAGGTCACGTACCTGTGTGACAATCAAAAATGACAAGTAATGCAAAGTTGAGGAAGACCTTTGAATGCAGGCATTGTCTATTCATTCAAACAAAGATAAGAAGTCCACAAATATTTTCACCTGCTTGAGCAGTTGTTTCTTCTTCTCTTCACTTTGCTCCTCTCTGCCCTGCAGATCTCTCTGAAATTGGACTTTGAGGGCCTGCATATTGACCTCCACATGGAGCTTAGCATCCTCAGCAGTCTGTAATTCATCCTCAAGTTCCTCAATCTGAATCCTCATCTCTTCCACTTGAGCCTCTAATCCACGCTTGGCCTTCTCCAGCTCATGGACCTTACATTGATTTGACACAACATGAAAGTTCAGACAACCTCATGATAATGTGCACATTTTCTCTAAGTGGACTTGAGTCTATACTACTATAAAACATATAAAAAACAAACAGTGTGATTAACTGACATTCCTGCCCACATCATCTTTTGAACTGATTAGATCTTCCATCTCAGTGCGAAGTGTCTTATTGAGTTTCTCTAACTCTCGTAAGGAGCCCTGTGCTTCCTCCAATGCTCGAGTGAGGGTCAAGCATTTAGTCTCCTTCTCCCGTGTCTCTGCCTCAGCACAGTCACGCTCTTCAGCAAGCTTGCTGGAGACGGTCTTCTCATCAGCAAGCATCTTAAGGAGAGAAGTAGTAACTGAGTACCAGAATAAATCATACTGACATAATTAGAACAAATGTCATAATTAATATAACGGATATGTTAATAAAAATGCAACCTGGTCAAATTTTCGCTGTTTCTTCTCCAGATTTGAAACTAGCTGTCTGTGGTTGTCCAGGTCCACCAACACATCGTCCAGCTCTTGCTGAAGATGATACTTAGTCTTCTCCAACTTGTCATAAGCTGAAGTTTTTTCCTCAGACTCAGCATTTGCAGCCTCAAGATCCCTCTGCAGACGTTTCTTGCTTTCTTCAAGAAGTTGAGAATTGCTGGAGTACTCTTCCAACTTCTTCTTAGCATCTGACAACTACTGACAAACATAACACTCATTTATATGTCCATATTTGGCACAACCAATCATATACTAAAATCCTTTAATGAAATTAAGTTTTTTGTTTTTATGCAATTGATCCTTCTGAGAACCTGACCTGTGTGTTAAGGCTGGAGACCTGTCTCTCCATATGTCTTCTGGTCTCAGCCTCTTCCTCCATTTGTTCCAGCAGGCTGTTTCGATCATCCTCAATTTGACGTAGCCGAGTGGAAACACTGAGTTTCTGACGGGTTTCCTCAGCAAGTAAATCCTAAAAAGGCAGACAGATGAAAATCAACCTCAGTTGCTCCTCCAAAAGGGCATCACAAATTGATGACTGAAACCATTTTTAGACACAATACCTTTGCATCTTGGAGCTGTGAGTTGAGGCTGGAAACATCTTTACTCAGTTTGATGTTTTTGCTCTCAGCCTCACTGAGGAGGCTATTTGCACTGTTAAGCTCCATCTGAGGGTTTTTTAAAAGACATCTAGTGATCAATTATTCCTAAACAGAAGCTTTTGTATCAAAGTTGCTTCACAGCTAACAATTTTAGATAGCTTCCCTAACTTTGTAAGAGAGTTTTTGTAACATTTCCATTAGGTAACAAAACATCTTAAACATTAGACATTGTATTAACGTTACTTCCTGATTATAAGATCATTATTTAAACGTTTTTAATTCTGTAACAGTTTTTAAATGCTCCACTAATTAAGAATAATGTTTGTGATATATAAGATTACAGACATTTTGATAATGTTGAGAGAACATTTAGAGAATGTCAACCAATGTTCTGAGAACGTTCCTTGTTAGCTGGGTTACTCCAATATCTGAGTAACAAACTCACAGTTAGTTTAGATACTGTTTCTCCAAGTTCTCCTCTCTGCCTCTCACTCTCACTAAAGCAGGTCTGAAGATCAGCAAGCTGGCTCTCCACCTTCTTCCTTTTGTGCTCCACATCCTGTTTTGCATTACCCAGAGAATGAAGTTCTCCATTCAGGTCTGCAACCTCCTTTTCAAGGGACTGTTTTGCCTTCTCCAGATTGGCTTTGGCCTGCAATTCAGGTTAGGTGTAGTAAACACATATGTTTATATATAAATGTGATGCCATTATTATAATATTTCACAAATGTTTTAATTTGTTTTCAATGACGCTCCTACTCTTTTGGATTGCTCTAGCTGCTGACTAAGCTCATTTAAAGCCTGATCATGTTTTTGTTTCATCTCATTGACTTGAGCCTCATGGCTTCGGCCTGCATCTTCCATCATCTTCTTTAGCATGGCCACCTCCTGCTCCCTTTTAGCCCTGCCCAAGAAAGAAACATTAAGATCATATGACAGACAGCAAGCTTTTGTAACTTAAGCAGCATAAAGATATTACATGACTAATATATGTTACAAGTTAAACAAGCACCGAAGCTCCTGCTGGGCTGCTGTGGTGTCTAGTGTGTCCTCCAGTTCAGACCTCAGAGCTGACAGTTCTTCTCCTAGGTCCTTCTTAGCTTTTTCTGACTTTCTAAATGTCTCCTGTTCTGCTTCAAGCTTATCCTGAAGCTCTGAGAGAAGTCCTTCCATTTCCTGTATCTTCCTTAAAGCACTGCTCCTCTGCGCTGATTCTTCCTCCACACTGATTCATATAGAGATTTGCGTTATAATTAACAATGAGCAGTTAATAGAACAAGCACAATATCTTTCAGAAACCATTTATAATGTGATTAATAATGTACCATGTCTGTAGGTCCTGAATTTCCTTGTCTTTTCTGGCATTTTGTGTTTTGAGTTCTGATATCTGAGCCTGCAGAACAAATATCTGCTCTTGTAGTTCATTAAACTCAGTCTCCAGCTTGCGCTTGGCTTTCTCAAGATCCTGTCGAATCTTCTCTTCCTTCTTCATTCGAACTACACACAAAAATGATGACTCATTTATTAAGATTGCTAAAGATTAAAATGCTTCTAAACTGTAAAATCTTGTGATAGCCATAATAACAAACTTTCAAGATCTGAAATCATAGACTCATGTTTGGTCTTCAGTTTAGTCAGGTTTTTGGATTTTTCTTCTTCCTCAGCAAGGTTAGAGCAGAAGTCAGCTAACCGCTCCTCCAGCTGTTGCTTCTCCTAAATACACATTAAGAGGAGGCCGTAATTCTCAGATCTGAAGTCCCTTCATCACAAAAAGATTATAATGATCAAACTCAAGACAGACCTTCTGCAGTTTGCTGTTTTGATCTTCTATGATAACAATGCCATCCTCAAGTTTCTTAATCTTTCCATCCACAGCACCCTTTTCCAGCTGAAGCCTCTGTTTGACATTATCTTCTTCTGCCAAAAGGTTCTCAAAATCCTGTATGTGTAAGAATATACAGATAGATTTCTATTTTATTTAGCCAAATCTTATTCTTATGCTTTAATGTCCTATGTTACAAAATACAATCTCATATACACTCGTAAAATAAAGGTTCTCCAAAACACCTTTCATAGTCTCTTCACAGTGATGCTATAGGAAAATCATGTTTGGTTCTCCAAAGAGAACCATTTCTTTCTCACCTCTGAAGAACCTTTTTCCACCACAAGAACCTTTTGTGAAACAGAACAATTCTATGGATGTTAAAGGTTTTTAACATCCATAGAATAAAGGAACTGTACAGCTAAATGTTTTCCATGGGATTATGAAACATCCTTTTTTAAGATAAAGACAAAAGCATTTGGTCTTCTGTAATAATAGATTACTGCTCAACCTTGAGTTGTTGCAGCAGGTTCATCTTCTCCTGCTGTAGGATTTGGCTGCGTTCCTCCTCCTCCTCAAGCCGAGCCTCCATCTCATGCAACACCTCCTCCAGCTCTTGCTTCTTGGCCTCCAGCCGTATCTTCACCTCCTCAGACTCTGCATACATCTCTGTCTCCTCCTGCAGCTTAGCCTGTAGCTGGTTCCTCTCCTCCACTAACTGTCAAAGATGAAATACATACACATACACACAATGTGCATATTAAGTTAAAGCCATTGAATTTACCACTGTGGTGAAGTTTGGATCACACCCTAGTCCTCTTATACACCTTGTCATGTTCCTGTGTGATCTCCTTTAGCTCAGTTTCAAACTTCTGAGCAATTTCTTTGACTTTTTGAAGCTCCTCCTCCTTTATACTCATCTCTTCCTCTTGTCGGGTCACCTGAAGCAGGGGTTTAACCTGCAAAAAGAGAAATTATTGACTGAAGTGTGTAGTTTTTCATGTTGTAGATGTTTTAATGTGTTCCACTTACTTTAGTGAAGAGCCTCCACCATTGCCAGTTTCTGAGTGTGAGATACACAGCACAGTTCCTCTGAATCACTTTCATGGCTGCCAGTTGTTTTTGTCTTGTATTAAATGCTCTGGGAATTATAGAGAGTGGAATAGCTGAAACTTCAAGTTTGTCCTACTTGTGTGTGTGTATATATACTGTATATACAGTATATATATATATATATATATATATATATATGCAATACATGGTTAAAAATGAAGTGTATTGGTTTAGTACTGTTTCCTATCCCAGCATAAAATGCAGAATGAACTATAATTAAGTCACTTGTGGGCTGATTCCTTCAAAAAGTGTTAAAACTATAGGGCTCTCTATTTTATTATTGTAAATATTTTAATCAGATCTTATATCATCAGAAATAAAGAACTCACTTTCTACCCAGAAAGCCACGGGTCAAGGCCTGGAAGGCAATTATAATGACGGTCAGTTTCAGGTCACGTTCCTCCTCCAGTTGTGCCAACACTCCTGTACGGAAGAAGATCTTGCTCAGACCAATCCGGTACAGGTTGGGGTCCAGGTGTAGATGCTTGATCTGGTGTTT
>JAZGTJ010011473.1:1995-16878 GCA_036877575.1 Botia almorhae
AGCAGCTGAATGCAGCTGTTGCTTTCGAGACAGTCTGCCAGGGCTTTAGCTGCTCCAGTTTTAATGAAGTTCCACTGAAGACTGAGACACACACACACACACACATCAGTCAACATGTGACATGCTTTGAACAGACAGATGAAACTGAGGAGGTACATTATCTCAAATCAATAACTGCCAAGTCAGTGTGATAGAAAGCATGACATCACATCCTGACTTACATTTAGGCAATTGGCAGACGCTTTTATCCAAAGCACCTTACATTGCATTATACTACACATTGAGCATATATACATTGAGCATGTGCAATCCCTGGAATTGAACCCATGACCTTAGCGTTGTTAACGCCATGCTCTAACCACTGAGCTACGGGAAAGGACTTGGATGACATCACATCCTGACTCTCATAGCTGCAAAGTTCATCTTTCAGGTTTATTATTAGTCTGTCTCGGTTGGCTTTGTGGTGGGTATTGACATGAGATAAAATCTTACATCTTAATAAAATGTAAAAGATATATATATATATATATATATGTGTGTGGTGTTTATATATATATTTTAGATAGATACACAAGTGAGTAAATGTGTGTTTAACTCACTGTAAGGATGTTATTGCTCTGTTCTGCTTCATAGCTTCAGCGATCGCCTTCACACCCTCATCATGAAGAAGATTAGCGGTCAGACTTACACACACACACACACACAAAAGAACAGTCCCATGATCTGTCATTCTGTTCAGGTCATACGTGTTGCACTGAACAGGTGACACACACAAATATAAACAGAAATGGTTAGTGTGTGTGTGTGTGTGTGTGTGTGTTACTCACTCAAGTTCTCTGAGACAGGTGTTGACTTTTAAGGCTTTGGCGATGTCTTTGGCACCAGCGACTCCAATAGAGTTCTCCCTCAGACTGCCACACAACAAACATTTCAGTTTGTGTATGTGTAGTGTGTGTGTGTGTTATTAAAACACGGACATGAATGTACACTGACACACGGACATACTTCAGACGGCTGAGACCTCGGTTCGACTGCAGCGCCTGTGAGAGAGCTCTGATCCCTCGATCGCTAACTGAGCTGCTCTGGAGACTGAAATGCACAGACAACCGTCCAGACATTACAATTCTGACATCACTGACTCTCCCTCGTGTTGTTTCAACACAAATGATGATTATTAAACGCTTATCAAAGTGACAATCCTTAAATTTTGGGCTAAAAATAAACATAAATCAGTTATTGAGAAAGAACATGACGGATCGGTTCAATGCAATCTCTTTACCGTACCCCGATTCCCAGCGGTAAGCTTATAATATTGATTTATAATTGGAGCTGTCAGGATTTTTATATTTAGCGTTATAATATTTAGCGACTTACAGAATGAGGTAATTTGTTCAAGCGCACAGGGCTGGGGAGGATCACGGTAAAAATGGCAATATTTCAATCTGCTAATTATACTTTTTTGGAGCTTGACAAGAACATCATAAACTTTGTTGTTACACATAAGAGAAAATAATTTAAGTTTGGAGCGACATTAAGGTCTCAGTGCACAGTATATTATTTAAAACAAAGGTTTTGTGTCTTGAGTGTTTTACCTCAGCGTGTGGAGAACATGATTTCCCTTAAGAGCTTGAGCCAGGACCACCGTCCCAGAGTCACCTAACTGATTACTAGATACACTGTATAAACACACACACACACACACACATTAAATGGATAAGAGAAAAGTTAGTTTTTTTAGATTATGTATTTGTCTGTTTTTGAGCAGTCACTATAAGCTTCTGCACACCCGTACATGCTCTCTCTCTCGTTTGCTCGCTCTCACAAACACACACTCTCACGCGCACACACACACACACACACACACACACACTCCTCTCACTTCAGATCCTGTAGAGTCTGATTCTTTATGAGCGCCTCTGCAATTCTTTTCACTCCATCCGGACCGATACTGTTCTTCTGAACACTGCAGTGCATGAAGATTTGTGTTTAGGTCGACATCTGTGTTTATGACACACTTAACACACACACACACAGACTCACTTGAGCGTGGTGAGTTTTCGGTTTGTTTGAAGAACGTCTGCCAGTGCACGCGCACCTTCATCCTCTATGTGGTTACTTTGCAAACTACACACAAATGCACGCAAAGCCCATCAAACACAAACGCACACACATATGCGAGCACACTAGCACAATCAAATTAAACATGGTATAAATCAAATGATCAATTTATAATTTTTAAAATTCATAACTGCATTTACTTTATATGAACTGAAGTACGAAGTCTGAAGTCTAAGTAATATAAAGTTTTCTAAAATACTTCTCAGTTTAAATACTGTACATGTTTATAGGAACTTACTTGACCGACACAAGAACCTGGTTAATTTTTAGAGCTTCACACAGCGTCTTGGCTCCCTTAGCACCAATGTTGTTGCCACGGAGACTGAAAGAAAAGAGGCTAATTTAAGTCATTCATAAGCAAACAAACAATTAGATATAAACTCTTTAATTTGGTTCATTTATATTATTTCAAAGATTGAAGGCTCAGGGAAGGTGCTTGCACTGTTACATTATTCAACACTTATGCAACTACTGTAACATCTGCAGGTACAAAAATATGCAGGTGTTTAAATGAAAATGACTGACTCCAGAACAGTGAGCGTTCGGTTGACGAGCAGAGCTCGGCTGAGCGGTTTGATTCCTTTACTGCTGATTGTGTTATCAGCCAGACTGGAAAAAGAGAGAGAGGGTGTAAAACAGGGTGTGTGGGGGTTAGGATACAGGAAATATAATTTATTCCATATTAAAACAATACACGGTAAGTCAATGGAACGTTCCTACCATGACATACAGTTAAACCTGACCATGTCAACATTACTGTAAATTGACTAAAAGTAAAACTATTAAAACATTTCTGCTAACTGAAATAAAATAAACAACATGCACAGAAATGATTATAAATATTAAATTAGGAATGTCGTCTTAGCAGTAAACTTAAAACACTTTACGTTTATTTGTTTAAAAATAAACAAATAAATACGTTATAAAATTACAAAAGCACATAACAAAATGACAAAAAATGTAACTGAAATTAACATAAAACTAAAAATATAGAATTAATTAATTAATAGAAAATTAATACAACTATAACTGGTGTGTGTGTGTGTGTGCGTGTGTGTGTGTGTGTGTACCTGAGGCTCTGAATACGACACTCTTTGGCGCTCAAAAGACTTCCCAACAGCTCCATTGCATCTTCTTTCAACACGTTGTTTTCCATTCTGTAACACACACAATTTAACACAGTTAGAAGGCAACGTTCTGCCTATGTTTTGTGTTTATAATTAATTAGTTGTGTTAAGTGTTACGTTTTTCTTTTTATTTGGTTACGTTTGTATTATTTTCAGTGTTAAAACATTCTCCTATACCAGTTTAATATTAGCGCACTTAGCACGCTTTATTTTTAAGGAGCTTGTGTGTATTTAAAATGTGCATGTTTTACCTCAGCTTACTGCAGTACAACAGCTGTGGGAGGAGCCTCTTCAGGGAGGAGGAGTCTAAACAATTAGACAGTTGTGTCTCCTCAGAACATGCTTCTGATACCTGCAACAGGTACGCGAGCACAGCACAAACTCCACCCTTCAGCTTCCCTCGCAGGCTGCAGCTAACAAGATCCTCCTCCACAGACCTCAGCCACTCCCCCTGTTGCAACTCTGCCAGACATGTTACCATGGCAACACTGCGCATGCTGACGGCCTCGCCTCCTGATGCCGTCACTGCATTCTGAAGCAATGTTGTCGCGGTTGTGCGCTGGGTCACCTGCTCCTCGCGGCCGATGCTGAGGGCGCTACCCAGCAACATGCTTGTCGTCTGAGACAACAGTCCTGACAGGAAACGCATAAACAGGTCAAGATAGCCTTGAGCTGCAGCGTCTGATTGGTTGGTTTTTTGCAGCGCAGCGCGGAAGTGGCTGTGAAACCCTATACGCGGCCAGGAAACGCTGCTTTCTGAAAACAAATCGAACATTCCTCGTCTCGATGACACGTAATAAAACAAAGCCCCCAGGAATTCCTGCACAGACGTGTGCGTGAACTGCCAAGCCACGTTGTCTGAGGACCAGCTGTGTTTACGCTGTAGAATTCTGCAGCCGAGGGTCCCACTCTGAGGTTGAGCATCAACACCGTACGTTCGCAATTCAGTGTCGCTGAACGTGTGCCGTCGACGTAACAGACTATAAAACGCCAAACGGCCCAGAGTGCTCAGTGGCTTCTTAATACCTCCACTGACTGCATCTGAATTAGAGAGGTGTGGCCAACAGTAGTGGGCGTAGATTTCTGTTAGGGTTCGAGGAAGTGACGTCGTGTCCGACTCAGACACTCTCAGAAGGCGAGACAGAGTTGTGATAATGACGTGGCAGACAGCGGGCACAGAACACAAAATGAGCAGAGGTTTCTGGGAATTCAGGTAGGCCCACAGCTGAGAGGAGACATCTTCAGGTAGATGCGTGTGAGAATCGCTTTGACTCTGGGTTCTTGAGGATGAGTTTTCTGGCGCCAAATAGTATACATCAAATGTGTTTGCGTTACAATGATCAATGTAATCTGTTATTTGTGTTTGAGATAGAGGCGGGACCTCCGTCACACGATCGACCAATCCCGCCGGCACTCTCGCCCCCACACCAGGTCTGGACAAAAGCCAAAGTGCTGCCCCTGGCAACAGGTTCCCTCGAACAACATTTGTGATAAGGTCCGACACGGGAACTTCCCGGCGAGGGTCACTAGTGGGCGGAGCGTCTGCGAAATCAAGGGGTTGACGAAACTCTTCCAATCCATCAAAAATGAGCAACACTTTGCAGGCTTTATTAGAAATAATAACATCCACATTTTCATACGGAACAAACAGTCGCAGCAGCCGCTCCACGGATAAGCGTTCGAAACTGCTTAACTCCCAGCATGCAATGGGGATGGCAAGACTGAGGTCTGGATACATTTGTCCGCCACTCCAGAGGCGCACAAAACGACGGACCAATCTGCTCTTCCCGCTACCGGCCACGCCCACCGTCAGTGTCACGCGTGGGGCGGTGCTAACCCTTGTCAATGGTGCGATTAACTTGTCCAATCCCAATGCTCGACCGTGAAGAGGCCCCGCCCCTCTGTTGACGGACACCTGCACCAGGTCGTGTTCTCGCTGCTGTAGGTCAGACACAGATTCTATGAGCAGGAGAGCAGAACTGTGTGAGTTTCCAACAGTTTGATGGGAGGAATCATTGCTTTCTTCTCTCAGGCGCTGAGAAAGAGCGTCTTTATGCTGTCGAACCACAGAGTCTGTACAGAGGTAGAGAGGGTCATTTAATTAGTCATCCAAAAATGATACCATACAGTCATACTCGTATATATACACGCACACACACACACGTGCAGATCAGGGTATGTCCACACTGAAAGAGATTGAATTGCTGAAGATCTGTTTCTGATGCTGTTTCTGGTAGCTGCTTCTACTTGACAGCTGCATCCAAACGTATTTACATTTAAATTAAATTCCTGAATTTAAATGAACAGCATTTTATGGTCCTGGGCCTTCCACAGAAGATATATATATATATTTATATAAATAAAGATAGACCACTTTGCTTAGTTTTTGCTATCAGGATCTGAAGAGACTAACCAGCGTAACCACACTTTGTCATTTAGCTGACACTAACCAAAAATCGTCTGCCCCGCCTGTCAGTGTAGTTTTAGAATTAGTGAAATTCTGTTTCACTCAGAACAGACTAACAAAACCTTTACTAGAATAAATGAAATGTGAGATTTTACGATACATTGTGCGGAACACTTTAGGGTAAATTTTGTAATTTTGATACTAAATGACTTTAAAAAATATGTTTAAATCAGCTGAGAAAAAAATCTACATTTTTGGAAATCATTTGTATGTTCTCTTTACACACACACTCACCATGTACAGTTATCAGATTATATTCAGTCGGGTATGAATTTTGAAGATATGCCTGGAGCAGGGCACCCTGCGGATCAGTGACGGACAGAACCTCAACCAATAAATGCACTTTATCCTTCAGGGACCCCGTTTCCTGGATAAGCCCCGCCTCTTCAGCACTGAGCTGGTCTGATTTCTTCATGTAATGGACCACATTTAGCAAGATGGAGGCAGACAAAAAACGATGCAGCAACATCTGGTGTCTTTGTAACCAACCAGGATCTGAGGACAAAACACACCGAAATTAACAAACTTGTAGTCCAAGATGTACATTTAAAACCGTATGCCTATTTTAAAATAAAGCAAGTGTGTCTGCACCTTCCATCCTTTTGCCCGTCTCTTGTTTTGCATTGGACTTCAGATCCAGGTAGCAGTATTCCTGCCAGGGAATTTGGGAATGCCTCTCCATCCCACAGTGTGCTGAGAAAGCGTGCCCGGGTGTGTATCTCAGATATCAGACCAGCAATGCCATCCTTCAGTTTTTGGATCCATTCTTGTGTAGGGCTGGAAGACCTCACAAAAAATAAAACATTATTATTGCATCAGCTGCATAGCAACACCCTGGCTACCACACTCACAATATCCTTCAGCCCAGGAAAGCACCGTTCACACTATGTTAGCTCTATATATTAGATTTATAAAATTTGAAATTGCATGGACATGGTTTCTAATACTCATTGTGTTCAGATATACATTATACATCACTTTTTGTATTAAATGTCCAATGTTGTTGCCTAAAATGTGCACCAAAAGCTAACTTGTAAAGGGGACTCCTGTGGTCACGACATATATGTCCCTGTGCACTTTGTGTGCACTTTGTTTTGGCTCTGTTATAGGTCCAGCGCACATCAGTTCAGTGGAAACAGATAAGCACCCATACGTGAGTCGGCGCTGAACCTCATAACCCACATACACCAACAAACACTGTGTTTCCACGGTAACGACACGACAACCAAACACACTTACATAAACGCACACAGGTTGAGTTTAATGGTGATGGTGAAGTTTACAGAAATTAACAAGAAAAGAATCGGAAAAGGTGTAATGGTGTTACTATGGTTACTTGGACAATTACAATGACAGTACGATGGTATTCCTAAAGCTGTAATCTGTACTTTTGCTGCTGTTTGCTACTGTGAGAACAAGCTATAAACGTTGCACCATCTACAGTACCTGGACTGTAGGCAGATATTCTTCTTTCTGTTTACGGACACTGACCCAACAACTCAAATTATAAATCATTATTATAAACTTAATGTTGTGAAACAGGGCAAGATAAGGAGATTGTGCTGAACACTGATCATGTGCTTGTTTAATAAGTAATTTTTCATCAGTTTTTAAAACAAAAAGTTACGGATTGCAGCTTTAAAAACACCTTAAAGCACCATATAATTCAACTGTGATATTACATGAATTTTAGTACCATGTTATATATAAAGACACCATAGTATAACCATCTGACAACTTCCTAATGCAAAGTAACAGCACATTTTTTGTAAAGGATGTGAAAATTGAAAAAAAAGTGACAGTTCTCCTTAACACAACATGTTTCTCTTTAAAACTAAATTTGGGGTAGCGAGGCAGAAACGTTGTCAGCCTTCAGCTCCTTCTACAAGAAATGTAATGGCTTCCACAGACAGACAGCGGCAGGTAAAAACAGAATCTCTGCTAGCGTTTGCAAACATCACCACATCTGCTGTAGCTTCTGAGGTTAAAGAACAAAGAACTCAAGAGCACTTCTGAAAAACTGCCTAAATTTAAGCCAAAGAGTTAAACACCAGACTAGAAGACACAGAGATGTAGTCCTGCAGCACACATAGAGGACCTGCTTAAAAATATCCCCCACAAACGTGTCTTACATAACACAAGGTGTAAGTGAACAACAGTCTTGTGGAGTGAACAGGTCCTGCCGAACAACAGCTTGAGTTTATGGAACCAAAATACTTCACCAATGCTGGAGGCATAAGAAATAACAGCAAGTAAATAAAAGAGACTATACAGAGACTCTCTGGTGCTTACTATTAATTTTGAGTGGTACCCCATATATATATATATAATATATACTCTCTAATACAAATCTTATAATGAACAATTACATTATTAATAATGTCATACATTCCGTTTCCTGTGTGTTACACATATATCATAATTTCCTAGTTTTCTGTGTTTTTCTTTGCATTATGTTTCATATACCTTATTAGTATATTTTATTGATTTTTATAACCTGTTCCACTCTTTCTATACAATCTCTGCTTGTATTTCTCCAGTTTCTACTGTGACTGTTGCTGTATCTTCGACATTGGTTTATATTCTAATATCACGCTAATGAACTCATATTCAAATGATGTATGGAAAACCTCTTAAAGTGATCTAGATTCACTTCTGTATTTCTACTGATAAGATCACAACAGTTTAGTTACAGAAAATGATTTATGATTTGAGTAGTCTGAGGGCGTGACCGGGTTTTCTGTTTATAAAGTGTAAACAAACCCAGATTGTCACCCAACATAAAACAAATATGCAGTTCCCCAAAACCTACACGAGCAGAACTGTTAAGAAGCATTTGAGAACCCATTGCATAACACATAAGTCCCATGTTTATAATTAAGACAGCTGATAAGGAACACACTGACACAAAATGTTAATTACTCACTGTTGATCTCCAGGAACTTACACCGTCATTGAAAAGCTACCGTTTCTCTTTACCCCACATCCCCCTGCCGAGGTACTTTATTCTTTACTGTCTTTTAGTCACTCTCTCTCTCTCTCGCTGTCTGTCTTTCCCTCTCTTTCATGTCTTCCTGTTACACCTCCATCACTTCCTGCCCTGCTGGGCCAGATGCACATTTAAAATCTACCATCATCTCCTGTGTGCTGTCATCGTGTGCACAAAACCACACACGCGCACAGACACACGTCCACGTTTGTTTTGCATAACGCAAGGACCGCGTGCGTTCACACAAACGACAGTGCGCTTGTGCATGCAATAAAAATGAACTGCAAATTAAAATTAAACGCAAATGTAAAAATATTAATGAGGACACTGTAAGTACCACTGTTTGTGGCTTAAGACGATGTCTGATAGACACAGGACAGGAAGTATGAACGAAAGAACAGGAACAAATAAAGTGTGAGAGAGACAGAGAGTGTGTAGCTAAAAATACAGAAAGTCTTGAAGTCGGGTCGGCAATATTCTCAAGAAATATTTATTGTTATGCTGGTTGATAGTCTCTTCACATCCTAATTGCAATAACAAAGTAAAAGTGGTCTAAATGAAGTGAATCTTCTGTGGAAGGTACAGGACCATACAATGATTGTCCAATCATTGCACTTGCTCTGAGTGCAATGATAGGATGTCCTGCTTGCCTGTCAAACTACGCATGTGTTCATGTGTTGGAGGAGGCGTGGCTTTGGAGAGCGTTCTGGACAGAGGGCGGGATCTTATGCTTTTAAAGCTAGCTTGGTATTGCTAGCCTCTCGGAAATCATCAACCCCAACCTTTAAAGGTGTTTACCTGATGCTTTGAAAAATAAAGAGAGCTCCTTATTCACGCAGTCAATATTACCAAAAAATCTTTTATTTTCCATGTATTTTACAAAATTGCATCCGCCAAATGTGCATAAAATTGATCATCAATAGCCAATGAAAACAATTAAAAAAAATCCTACAAGATATAAGGTGGAACAAAATGACCTTTGCCCTTTACTTCCTGTGAATGTTCTGTTTAGTCTAGACCTCAAAAAGCATATGTCTCACGCTGCAGACTGAACTGTGGCTAACCCTCATGAAGATTAGCAGTTCACGAATGAAACGAGACCTACTGCCTCACGAACACAGCGGCTATTAATATACAACAACAAAAAGTGAAAGTAGACAGCCGGTATATGTGGAATGGACTCAACATGGGTTCTGTCTAGTCTACTGTACTGGAATCTTCTGTGGACTTACATGCTCTTGCCCTGAACAAACATTGCACATAATGACCCTGAGTACAATTTACAACCCATGGATGCATAAACATAATTCTAAAACATGAAAACTTTACTGCGTAAGACTGAATGAAAGCATGCAAGCTCATGAACAGAAAACCTTACGCTCTTAATAACTGGAAGTTTTGCGGTATTGATATCACATGACATCATAATATCAATGTGCATAAATCTTGACAATATCAATAATTTAAACATTTTTTGTTTTATTTCTAATGGCTTAGAAATGGCTTGTTTGTTTTCTAAACTCTATGATTTGTGAAGGTTTATCTTCGGAAAACATGTTTTGTTTAAAAAAACCCGAAGGATTTAAAAGGACGACAGTTTTTGACAGAATTGGAGAAATGCGCTGAATTTAGTTTCTTTGAGCAAAGGAACGGCGTGTGACTTTTGCGTTACGTGTGCGATTTCCATGGCGAAATCAAACAAGCTAACATTCACGCCATGCTAGCGTAATGCATTCGTACCGAGCTTGATTAAGACCATATCCCAAAAAAACATTTCTTTTTTTAAAAACACATGAACTTAATTGACCGTCAGATCTCAATTTACACTTTTAACGAATGTAGCATTTTCCCGACACACCTTAAAACAATTCTGAGAATGTCAAAACAGCATAACAAAATATATGATGAAATTTTGGTCATTTTGTTAGCCTGCATTAAAACACCTTCTTTATAATACACACACAAACATTCACCCACACACACACACACACACACACACGCACACAAATAAACTACATCTCTAGTGGCATGTCGGGCTGTTCGTTCAGCTGCATGGAGAGATAATCAGCAGGCCGCCTGCCAAAACACAAATCAAACACAAACAGGTTGAAAACTGCTGAACTGACACATATTTTAAGCAACTTCAGGTGCTGATGAGAGTTACACTATGAGAGTTACATTCACTGTCACACACTGCACTGTCTTCAATAAACACTTGGTAAATTAAAACTCACACAATGAATCTCATGTTTGTTTTAAAAGGAAAAGTTTGCCTAAATTGAACATTTAAAATCCCTTTTATGGAGCTTCTATTTTTGTTAGTACCGCAGAAGAAATCATTTTAGATGCTTGAAACATAAAAGTAGATACACACACACACACTTGATTAAATGGGGACATTCCATAGACTTCAATTAACCCTTACAGAAAATGTTCTGCATTTTTACAATTAAAAAAAACTTTATTCACTATATTCTTAGTGTTTTTGCAAATGAGGACGTCCCCCAAATTTGTTGGGTTTCCATGTTCTATGAGGACATTCCATAAACGTAATGTTTTTGTACTTTACAAGCTGTATATTAGCTTATTTAGATTTTCAAAACAGACCATTTTGTATGATTTAAGCTTGTTTCCTCTTGGGAACCTAAAAATGTCCCCAAGTCAAAATTTATTGGTATCGCTATACTTGTGAAGACATTTGGTCCCCATAACATAGTGAATACCAATACACACACACACACGACTCACCTTTTCTTGTACAGGTAGGCAAACAGGGCTGCGCCCAATCCAAACAGCAGAAGCGCAGTGAGTACAAGCCCCACCTGCAGCCCCACAGATGACCCTGCTGCAAATACAGACATACAAGAGCTTATTTTGACCAATACAAGAATAAGCTGTGACATTAACAAGTGTATGTGTGTGGGGGGTCTGTACCTCCATGAAGCTGCTGTTGCCGGCCAGCAGAACAGGACAGATTGCTGTTGTTCAGTGTTTTAGTAATCAGCTCCCTCTGCTGGTCAGACACAGCAAGAACAGCGCCGTGTGCATACATAAGACCTGACTCACAGGACACGTTTACACCTGAAACACACACCACAGAAGAAGAAGCAATCAGCATGCGATACTGAGGAAGAGGGAAATACAGCAGGAAACAACAAAGATCTGGGAATGTAAGCAAAAGGGTCTGAATTGTATTTTGAACAGAAGCTAATTTTATGTGAGGCTAGCAATAGCATGCTAGCTTTGAAAGCACAAGATCCCGCCCTCCGTGATTTCCAAAGCCACGCCTCCTCCAACAGTGCAAGTGGGGGTATGCAAATCCATATTCTGACAGGCAAGCAGGACGTCCTATCATTGCATTCGGACCGAACGCGGTGATTAGATAAATATTATAGAGATAAAGAGACCTTCAACCAGCATAACAAAACATGTTTCATGGAAAAGATCCTATCAGGTTTTCCAACACTTTTTTTGGGCCACTGTAGTTGTGGCTGTTTATCATTATATTAGTGTGTGTGTGTGTGTCTTACCTTTCAGATGTAAGCTTGAGATTCCACAGTCACATAATTGTTCTAACAAAACAGCAAACTCCTCCTTGTCACAATCTTAAAGAGACAAACACAAGACGCAAAACCTCTCGTGAACACACTGAAATAATCTTGAGGCGTCTTTGAAATCTTTTTGAGTACTGTGACATACACAAGCCAAACTAAACTAAACCCAATCACTAAATTAAACTAAATCACGCACACTTTTTGTTCAAAACAAGTAATCCTGACTAACATTATAATGGGACTTCAGCAGTACAAGCTGAGTGTGTGTCCAGGCGCATGTTCCAGGCGCATGTTTGCGCATGCATCATGAGTCACGACTGTTACAAAACAGTCATTTATGCCAAATTACTGCACGTTTAAAACTGTAAAAGAAACAGAGATACCTACCGCCCGACCATCACAAAAACCACGGTAGAAGAAAGTGAAGTTTACACTGAATACTCTTCAGCTGATGTCCAGCAATGTCACATGATAAACTTCATTTTACACAGTTTTAAACCGCGTTTTGATAATTAGCATTAATATTATTATTATATTGTTAATATTGAGACTACACCAAAAATGTAAGCTTGAACATAAGCTTGGCATTTGACAGACGCTTTTATCCAAAGCGACTTACATTGCATTATACTACACATTGATCACTATACATTGAGTATGTGCAATCCCTGGGATCGAACCCATAACCTTAGCGTTGTTAACGCCATGCTCTAACCACTGAGCTACAGGAAAGCTAATATTACACATCATATGTGTGTTTCCCCGAGTTCAAACCCACGACCTCTGCACTGCTAATGCAATGCTCAATTTAGCTACAGGAAGCCTGCTGTAGCTCAACTGGTAAAGCCTTATAAATGAATGTCATAAACCGCAGAAAAGTGGTTACAAATGTATTTTTATATTTGTGACTGGTGTATTTAGGTTAACAAGGATTTCAACATACTTCCTGGTTTTCCCTGCCAGTCCTCATGTTCTGTCTGCAGGCACAGATCCACAGAGCTGGAAAAGGAAGGACTCGGGCAGCGGTTTTGTTGACGTGGAGTCACGCGTGTATAAATCCAGAGATCCGTCCCGTCTGACGAACAACGCGATACAGAATCTAAACTACACACACAACAACAAACACACCGGTGAAATCAGCAGGAATGCTTCACAGAACTGATCTACATCAAAGACTATGGAATTAATAAGATGCCACACTTCTGTTACTATGAATGGGGGAAAGTGCAACGGTCAATATGGCCGCTGTAGCGAAGGAAGCTCTGCCTACTAGTAAAAAGAGCCAATCGTCAATGGCTAAACAGTAACATTCTCTGGGGGAGGGGCTCTGTAAAGAGTGTTGTGAGGGACTTGACAGCGTTTGCGCACGCACAGTACCTGAAGAGATCTGAAAAAACTTGTTTTATAGCGCATTTAGGGCGTAAGAAACAGCATTTATGGTACAGTTGATGTCAGGTGTAATAGTTGGTTGGAAATATAGTGTTTTATTGTGACCTTAGCCAGCGATTTTAGAGATATCTGCCTTCCCCCATTCAAGTAGATAAGACAACTATGGCCACAGAGTGCAAAGACTTCCTTAAAGGGACTTTGTCTACATACACGGCTCGCGTACAGACCTGAAACTCGGGTTTATGATTGTCGTGTTGTACTGAAGAGCTTTACGAAACTTCAGATCAGCATTAAACATTAGGCGGTCCAGATGGCGCGAGTCAGTACCACATACACCCGACCCAGACGGTTCGAAACACAACACCACAGCAGTCACATCCGTCACCAACGGCAACCTCTGATCTGCCCAGAGACAAAAAGAAACAAACATAACTTGTGATTATTTCAATGTTGATGATATATATTCCTGTAAAGGCCAAAATGACAAATTAGACACATCCAACCATTCAATTTGAATAAACATACTGTATGAAACTCAATTTATAGGCCAGTCTCAGAAGGATTTTTTCTTCTGTAGTCTGAGCCCCACTTTAAATAAAACACGTACACTTACCTGCTCCAGACACATTGCCCAATAGATACCACCCATCAATTCCTATGCTGCCAGTTAGAGGGATGGGTAATTCTTTAGCTCCTTCGCCGAAAAACACCACCACGAGTCCGTGCAGTGGAGTCATTGGCGGACCAATCAGCTCCACAAAAATACTGTGCTGTGATTGGTTCACGCCAGACACCCTGCCCAGCTCACTGATGACGAGACCCTCCGGGGGCGGGGCTATAGTGGGTTTGGGGGGACAGTCATTCTTCTTTCTTGGTGTGGGAGAAGCAACCTGCGGATTCAGGGCACATTTATATAAATATACACATCAAGTGTAATTCTCCTGAAGAATCACAGACTGAAGTCGATCTCACCCTGTAAGCATTGAGGCTGAGTCTGTCTGTTCCACAGCGGGAGAGAGTTTCGTCCCCGGTGAGCACGCTGATGTCCTCCAGCAGAGGGAGCTGTCCTGGTGTCAGAGCTTCTGTGAGCTCAGCGGTCTTTTTATCAGATCCACGCGTGCGGTAAACCACGGCATCCAGTAAACCTCTGGTCGGAATAGGCGAGTCTTCTGTGGAGGGCGGAGACTCGCTGCGATATATCGCGATGGCGTCCGGTCCGTTCTGAATAGTGTTTGCAGG